>JABLUY010000268.1:0-45819 GCA_013306675.1 Thraustochytrium sp. TN22 | reverse complement strand
GGCGGCGGCGGCGAGGTCGAGGTCGCGGAGGTCGAGCGCGCTCGGCACGTGCACGCCGGCGCAGCCGGGCTCGGGCGCGCTCGCGCTCGCCGGCGCCCGCCCGCCCGCCGCGCGCCTGCCGCCCGCCGCGCCCGCCGCGCCCGCCGCCGGAGGGAGGGAGGGAGGTCTGCCGGCCGCGCTGCGCTGCGCGCTCGCCGGCGCGGTTGGCGGCTTGCGGGTCGCGCGCCGCGGGCGGGCTGGACGCGCCGCCGTCAAGAGCTTGCGCGAGCGAGGGCGCGAGGCCGGCGCGTGCACTGGCACTTGCGCGCGGGTTTACATAAGTTAGTTGGTTGCTTAGTCAGTCAGTAAAGGCTAAAGTTACGGGCCTTAACTTACGGCCAAGTGCAGTGTCGCTGTCTGTCTGGCACTACTGGCAGGCAGAGCGGCGTGTCCGAGTCGAGTCGAGTCGAGTCGAGCGCGGCGTCGCTGCGCTCGCTCGCAGCGGTGTGCGGGGCGTGGCGCGGTGGTTCAAGTTCAACTGTTCAAGAGGTTGTCGTGCTTCGATGCTGGCTGGCTGGCTGCACTGCACTGCACTCCCGGTCGGCCTGGCAGGTGTAACTTGCTGTTTGTAGACAAGGATTGTGCGCGGAGGCGCAAGTTGGAGGTCGAGGCGACTCACTGTCAGCCGGGGGAGGTATGGCAGGCACTGCCAGGCTGCAGGCAGGCAAGAATGAAGTGCGCTTATCGCCGCTCAGCGGCCAGGCGGGCAAGAAGTTGAACAGCGGGAGCCAGATGAGTGCGTACGGTCGGTGAGTAGGGCTTAGTTAGTTTGCCAGTGGGGGAGTGGTGGTCAAGTGGAGGACGGCCACGTGGCAGGGGTGCGAGCAGTCGCAAGCGTGGCTCGGGCGCGGCGCGGGGCGGCTCCGTTTTCTCTCTTACTGAAGCACGCAGCAGCCGCCGGCGTCCTGCGCGTCGTTGACGCGCATCTCCGGGGAGGAGGCCTTCTTGGTGAGCGCGCTGCCCTCGCGCAGCTGGGCGAGCTTGTGCGGGTCGCGCAGGCAGGTGTCGGCCGCGAGCTCGAAGACCTTGGCCACATTGTACATCTCCTTGGATGAGCAGGCGACGAAGCCAACCGCGCCCATCTCCTCCGCGAGCTCCTCGAGCTCCTCCGTGGACCGCCCCAGGGCAGCCTCGTCCTTGAGGTCGTTCTTGGTGCCCACCAGGATGAAGGGCGTGCCGGGGCAGTGCTTCTCGATCTCCGGCTTCCACTTCCTCTGCAGGTTCGTCAGCGACCGGTCTCCGGCCAGCGAGAAGCACAGCAGGAAGATGTCCGTCTCCGGGTACGAGATGGGCCGCAAATGCTAAGCGAGCAGCAATCACATCACATCCATCACATCACATCACGCAGGCACGACGACGACGGGGCCAAAAGTTCCGGTCAGTTTGCTTGTTGGTCTTGCCAGCCAGCCGAACGAGTCCGCCCCTCGCCTCCTTGAACGTGTGCCGCTCTGCGTCGCGTCGCGCCTCGACGCAGCACACGCCTGCCCGCCCGCCCACCACTGCACTTACGTCGTACTCCTCCTGGCCGGCGGTGTCCCAGAGCGCCATCAGGTACCTCTCCCCGTCCACCTCAATGACCTTTTCAAAATTGTCAAAGACCGTCGGCACATACTCTTGCGGGAACTGGCCCATGGAGTAGCTGATCAGCAGGCTCGTCTTGCCCACGGCGCCGTCGCCCACGATGACCACCTTGACGCTCGTCAGCTCCTCCTCGCCCGCCATGGCGCCTCGGCCGGCGCGGGCGCCTCTGGCGCGCGCGCCGCGCGCGCGTGCCGCCGCCCGCCTCGCGCCGCCGCGGCCCAGCGGACGCGGCTCCGCGCGCGCGCAGCCGCAGGCGCAGCACCAGGCGCGAGGGCCCTCCCGCCAGCCGCGCCGCCGCCGCCAGCCGCCCCCCGCGCGCGCGCGAACGGGCTCTGCCGCCTGCCGCGCGGCCGCGCGCGGCGGGCTGTGCACGCGCCGCCCTCCCGTCAATGTCGCCATTGATTAGGCGCGCTCACCATCCCGCCCAGCCCGCCCAGCACGCCCGGCCGCCGCCGCGGCGGCCAGGCGGCCAGGCAGACCTCCGCCGCGCGGCGCAGGGACGCGGGCCCGGCACGGCGCGGCGCGGCGCGGCGCGGCGCGGCGCGGCGCGGCGCGGCGTGGCCTCGGCGCGGCATGGCGTGAGCATGCGCGCGGAGCGCTCGTGCCGCAAGGCTCGTCGCGCGGCGGGCGGCGCGCGCGGGAGCAGACCTGCGCCGCGCGCGCGCGCGGCGGCGCGGCGGCGGCGGCGGCGGCGGGCGGCGCGCCGCGCGCGCTGGCCGGCTCGCGCGCCGGGCCGCGGAGGAGCGGCGCGGCGCGGCCAGGCGCGGCCAGGCGCGGCCAGGCGAGGCCGCGCGCGGCGGCGGTTGCGGCGCGCGGCGACGCGAGCATGGCGGCGGCGGCGGGCGGCGACGAGGCGGCGCTCGCGGAGCTCAGGAGGGGCCGCGCGGCGTTCCAGGAGCTGCGGCGCGCGGCGAGGAGCGCAGGCCAGGCGGCAGCAGCTCCGCCGCCGGGTGGAAAGGACGTGGGCGGCGAGAAGCTCGGCCACAAGCTCGCGGGCGAGCTCGCGGAGCTCAGGGCCACGGTGGGACGCCTCCAGGCGCAGGCGGCGGCCAAGGCGTGCGCGGTGGACGCCCTCGCGGGCGCGGCGCCCGTGCAGCGGGAGCTGGTGCGCATTCGGGAGCAGCTGGAGGCCCTGGCGCGGCCCAGCGCTCCGAGCGAGAGCCATGAGGCCGTCGAGCGCCAGTTGCGCCTCATCGAGGAGCGCATCGCGGCCACTGCCGCGGTCGCCTCCCCAGAGGCGCAGGCAACGCCGCTGCCCGCGGCGCTGCAGCCGGAACAACAGCTGATGCCGCTGCCCGTGTCACAACCGCAGTCTGCGCAGCAGCAGTCTGCAGCCTTAAGCTCGTCCTCGTCCTCGTCCTCGTCCTC
Organism: Thraustochytrium sp. TN22; assembly: GCA_013306675.1. Lineage (NCBI taxonomy): Eukaryota > Bigyra > Thraustochytrida > Thraustochytriidae > Thraustochytrium > Thraustochytrium sp. TN22. The sequence goes on along the minus strand of JABLUY010000268.1, from coordinate 42,831 downwards.
CCCGTCAGCAACCGACAACGAGGTGGTGATGGCAGCAACCGACAACGAGGTGGTGATGGGCAAGCTACGTGTCCTCGAGGAGCAGGAAGTGGCGTCGCGGCGTGCCGCAAAGGCGTCTGCTGCGCAAGCAAGCGAGGCGCGCGCCAACCTTCGGCGTCTGGAGGCCGAGAATGCCGGCCTGGCACGCGAACTGCGCGCCGCGCGGCAGGAGCTGGCTGGCGCGCGCGACCAGAGCCGGGCCGACCTGGAGCGCTTGCAGGCCGACCTGGCCGCTGCGCGGTCGCGCCTCGCTGAGCGCGAGGCCGAGGAGCGCGGCGCGCAAGCCGCCCTCAGGAGCGTGCGCGGGCAGATTGCGCGGCTCCTGCCGGCGCCCGCCACGAGCCGCTCGCGTCGGCGTCCGAGGGCTGCGAGTCAGGGCAGCCAGATTGCTGAGGAGTCGCTGAGCGACCTGCGCGCCATCTTGGAGCGCCTGCGGCACGCCAAGGCCTCGGTGCGCGAGCGGGAGGCGCTTGCGCGCAAGCGGCGCGCCGAGGTGGCTCGCCTGCGCAAGCGCGTAAGCGACTTGCGCGACCTCGAAATGCAGGACGTGGCCGCGGGCACGCCGCCCGGGCCCGCCGGCGCCTTGGCGCCTGCACTGGAGGCCAGCGTGCGGCTCAAGCAGGTCCGCAAGGAGCTGCGCAACGCGCACGGCAGCCTGGTGCGCACCGCGGACGCTGTCCTGCGCGAGGGCAAGCTTCTGCGCGCTGCCACGGACCAGGTGCGTCAGCTCGAGGCCAGGCGCGAGCAGACCGGGGCTGCGGATGCTGAGGTGCAGGAGCTGCGCGCAGCCTGCGAGGAGACACAGGCGATGAACGAGGGCCTCCAGGCGCGCCTCGAGGCGTCTCGCGCCGCGCGCGAACAGGAACAGCAGCGCGCCGCCACCGAGCTGCGCGAGGTCACGGCGGCGCTCAACAAGGCCAAGTCGGCCGCCGCGGCCAAACGCGCCGACGCGGCGCGTTGCATCGCGCGAATCCCGGAGCTCGAGGATCAGATTGCCACGCTCCGCAAAGCGATTGAGGACACTGAGGCGGACTTGCGTGCCGCGGAGGAGAGGACCGAAGCGCACGCCTTCCGCTCGTCCTCGTTGGAGCGCATGGCCGCGCACCTGAGTCCGAGCGAGGGCGCCACCCGCGCGCTCCAGGCGCTCGAGCGCAAGGTCGCCGAGGCCCAGCAGACTGCGGCGGCTGCGCAAGAGGACGCGCTCGCTGCCAGAACCGCGCTTTCCGCGGACTCGGGCCGACTGGAAAGCCGCCGCGCGGCTCGCGACGCCTTGGAGAATGAGGTGCGCGCGCTGGCTGCTGACGCAGACGCCCTGCGGAGCGCCCTGGCCGTCCTCGCCGCGGACCAAGTGCGCCAGCAGCAGCAGCAGCAGCAGCAGCAGCAGCAGCAGGACGATGCCGGCCAGCCCGCGCCCGACGCCTTGCGACAGGAGCATAAAGACCTGGCTGCCAAGGTCGCGGCGCTGCGTCGGCACGTGCGCGAGGCCGAGGCGCAGGGCGCCGGCCTGCAAGCGGAGGAGACGCGCATGCGTGCGCAGGTGCGCGAGCTTTCGAGCCAGGCCTCGGAGCAGGCGCGCTCCTTGGCTTCTCTGCAGGGCGCTGTGCAGGAGACGGACGAGATGCGCGGGCGTCTGGTGGCGCTTAGCCGCGAGGCGAACGAGACGCAAGCCGAGCTGCGCACGATGCTCGAGCAGGAGGCCGGCCACAAGGACAAGTTTCGTGCGATTGAGGAGCGGCTGGAGCGGCTGCACACCTTGACGGCCGCCCTGCGTAGACGTGGCAGCGCGCGGGACACAAGCTGACTAACGTACCTTCGGGCTCGCATGGGTGCGAGCCCGGGTGGTGGTTATACCTCTTAGGGTAGCACTGGAGTAGTGCGACAAGCAAAACGGCCAATGCACGTGATGAGTCAGCATCTGTTCAATGGTATTCAAGTAGTTTTTAGGTAACACAACACACATCGCCTGAAGAAAGTGGAGACCAGCGACGTCCGCAAGAAACCTTAGAAGCTGACCCGCTTGTTGGAATTTCTCTCGATGGCCGAATCGAAGGCGACAAGCAAAACGGCCAATCCACGTGATGCGTCAACATCTGTTCAATGGTATTCAAGTAACACAACACACATCGCCCAGAAGAAAGTAGAGACCAGCGACGCCCGCGATAAACCTAAGAAGCTGACCCGCTTGTTGGAACCCCTCTCGATGGCCGAATTGAAGGCGACGAGCAAAACGGCCAATGCACGTGACGAGTCAACATCTGTTCAATGGTATTCAAGTAGTTTTTAGGTAACACAACACACGTCGCCTGATTCGGCCTGAAGAAATTGGAGACCAGCGACGTCCGCGATAAACTAGAAGCTGACCCGCTTGTTGGAACCCCTCTCAATGGCCGAATCGCGGTTCTCCCTGCCCGGGCTGTGAATGGAGTTCCTGTACGGCAGCGGGGGCGGCGCCGCGTGCAAGGACTCCGGCCGCGGCTCGCGCGGAGGCGCAACGGGCGGGTCAACGCGTGAGCGGCGCGGCGAGGCGTACATGCGGGCGGACACGGGCCGCCCGGCGGTGTATGGAAGGCCCAGTGCCCTGGAGTCGCGAAAGTTCTCCTCCAAGCCGACGCGCGACGAGTGCGAGCTGATCTCAGAGGCCGCGGAGCTCTCGATATAGTGTCGCCGGACAATGCGCGTGGTGTTCTCGTACACATCAAACTCGACGGCGGAGACGCAGGCGAGCAGAAAGAAGGCGATGAGCTCGATGGTGACGCTGAGCACACAGACGGGCGTGCCCGGGCGGCAGACTTCGCGCTCGCCCACGGCGACGCCAATGAAGCCGTAGATGGCTGAGCTAATCAGCAGCAGGGTGCCGAAGGCGAGCATGAGGCCGGCAGTGCGGCGAACCTTGCGCAGCAGCGCGTAGTACTCGTTGCGGCGCGCCTGGCGCTGGTTTGGGGAGAGCTTGTCGAGCGAGGGAACGCGCTCGCGGATCTTCTGGCCCGCCTGGCGCAGCGTGGAGCCGACCTGCACGCCGACCGCGACGAGCGCCTCCTTGGCGATGTTGGCGCTGACGCGCAGCGCGCTAGGCCCCGAGGCCGGCTCCGGCGGTGGCGGAATCAGCAGGGCGGCCGCGCCCGGCCCGAGCGAGACGCGCTGGCCGTCCGGCCCGAGGTCGGGCGGATCGCCCGCGAAACTGTAGCTGCGTGCCGGCGCCGAGGACGCCTTGCGCATGCGCAGGCGGCGCGACTGCATGGCCTCGGCCAGCGCGCGGTCTTCCTCGATGGCGTCCCCGAGCTTGGTGATGAGGCCGTTCATGCGGCGCATGCCGTACGCGTACGAGACGCCCACCACGACGATAAAGGGCAAGCTGAGCGTGACGGCCAGCGCCATGGACGCCTGCGTGGCGCCGATGATCGTCACGAGCAAGAAGAGCCCCTCCAGGAGGTAGACGTGCTTGGCGAAGCCGCCCCAGAGCGTGTCGTCCGTGTTGACCAGGAGGCGCGCCGACTTGCGCGCCACCTCGAGCCAGAAGAGCGACACATTGAGCGCCGCCATCATGCCAAAGGCGCACGCGAAGAAGACAAAGACCACCTCCACCAGGTGGCCCGTGTGCAGCTTGTCCTCCGTGAACGCTGCGTTGTGCTCGTGCCTCGCCGGCGTCAGCAGCACCGCCATGGTGCACGCCCGCCACAGCACGATGCTCAGCAGCGCCACGAAGGTGAACGAGAGCGTGGCCGTGGACACGTCCCACTTGCGTTGCGCCGGGATCTGCAGCAGCCTCCCGAGCGCCACCGCGTTGTGCACAAACGCCACCGTCGCCAGCGCCATGGTCGCCGTCACCATGCCCATGTACACCGCCGTGCCCGTCCCGAACGCCTCGCAGTCCTCCCCGATCCACCCATAGTACGCCGAGCACTCGCACGAGCCCTCGTCCTGCCCGACCCACGAGAGCGCCGCGCTGTAGCACACGCGCGAGCCCTCGCAGTCTGCGTCCGCCGAGCACTCCATCCTCGCCGCGCTGAGCGCGCTCCGCCCTGCCGAGCGCCCCGCCCCGCGCCGCCCCGCGCCGCGCCGCGCCGCGCCGCGCCGCGCCGCGCCGCAGACTGCTTTGCCGCAGCGTGGGCTCCGCGCTGCCGCCGTCCGAGTCGCCGTCGCTCGGGCGCGAATCGGAATCGCGGCGCGTGCAGCGGGCTGCTCCCGCGCCCGACCCGCTGGAAGTCGAGCGCGTGGCGAGTGTGCGCGGCCGCGGTGGAGGCCGCGCAGGTGGTAGCTCGGCAGCCTCGGCTAGCTCGGCGCGAGGTGGACGAGCGAGGAGGAGATGGACGTGAGATTCGCGATGAGACGAGACGAGACGAGACGAGACGAGACGAGACGAGACGAGACGAGACGAGACGCGATGCGGTGCGATGCGATGCAATGCGATGCGATGCGATGCGATGCGATGCGATGCGATGCGCGACGGCGCTCGCCGAGCAGGTGCAGCAGGAAGTCCAGCCAGCGGCTGTGGCTGCCTGTGGCTTTGGCGGCGGCTGGTGCTGGCACGCACGCACGCACACGGCGGCGCGAGCTGGCAGCAGCTGGCTAGTTTGGTGGCAGGTAGCGCGGCGCTGCCCTAATTGGGCGCGCGCCACGACAGGCGCAGCGTTCGCTCCCGGCGAGGCGAGGCGAGGCGAGGCACGGGCGCCGCCTTTGGTTGCCTCGCTCGCGCCGCGCTGCTTCACCTCGCGCGCCATCTATCCGCGCTTCGGTCCGCTGCGCGCCGCCGCGCTCGCAGGAGTTCACGGCCACGCCCAGGCGCCCACTGGCAGCAGGCTGCGTCGCTGCGTCACGGCACAGTGGCCGCACACGCCAGAGAGCTAGCGGGCGAGCCTCCCGGCCGGCCGAGCGCGGCCAAGCCGACCTTGGGCCGCGAGGCTGGACCTCTAGCTCGCCGCAGCTTGCCAGCTCTTGCTTGCTTGCTTCAAGCTGCCTGCGCCAGAGGTACCATCCCATCCCGTACCGCCGCGGCCGGTCGAGCCTGAGGGTCTCGCGGCGCGAGCATCGAGGCGGAGCGCGGCACGCAAGCTCTGCACGCAACGGCGGCAACGCACGCTCGAGGCACGGTGATCCGAGCCGAGACGCTGCGAGGCCGTGAGGCCTGCGAGCCCTGCGGGAGGAGCCCGGCCCTTCGTGGCGGCGCGCACCGAGCGTAATAAACGACGAGCAGTGGTGCCGTGCAGTGGTTGGTGATGATGATAGCAACGTTACTCTCCGTAAAGTTGGATGTACCTTGGCCAGCTACTAGCTTACCGACATTTCTCGGCGACAGCTCGGGCTCTGGGCGAGACCGACCACGAGTGACGAGTGGTTGTGCAATGTGCAATGAGCTGTCGGGCGCAGGTGCATTGCACCGCGGCCCTCGGTCAGCCGCGCCCGCACCGCGTACCATTCCTCCGTCGCAAACACGATCGAGGGCGCCTCCTCGGCGCCCGGCGAGCTGCACAAGTCCCAGCGGCCACTTGACGGCGCTCTCGCGGGGCGCCTCGCCCGCCGGCGCTCTCCGATTGGCGGCGCGGCCGCAGCCTGCCTGTGCACGGCACTGCGCAGCGGCGGCACTGCACCGACCGTCCCGACTGGGACGACTTGGAGGTCACGATGGGCTAGCTGGAGCTGCAGCTGGAGACCATGGAGCTTGAGCAAACGAAGCTCGGAGCATCGAGCAAGCAGTGCGGGCCGCGCGGCGGCGTACAGGCGCAGGGCGGCTCGGCTCGTTGCAGTGCTTGGGCTCGCCACGGGTGCGGCGGAATCGGTGCGGTGGGGCAATTCGGACGGCCCAGGGCTAGGCTGCGAGGTCGAGATGAAGGTGCCGGAGAAGGAGCCGAGGAGACGTCAGGCCCGGAGAGGATCGTTACGGCGGGCCTCCGTGGCAGTCTCCGTCTTTAATTATAACAAGAGCACCCGAGCTGCCTGACAGCCGGCTTCGGGAGCTGGCCCTGGAATGGTGCAGACGGCTTTGGAGCGGAGGCAGGCGTGCTCCGGCAGGCGGACCTTGGACTTTCGCGTTCATGGGGAGCGTGCGGCACTCCAGAGGCAGGTCCCGACGTTCTCACAATTTAGCGTCACGCGCAGGGTCACGTCTGAGAGCTCCCAGACGTGGCGCTCGCATTTCGCGTCCGCGTGGTGCGCCGAGGGCGATGAGGGCAGGGACTCCAGACCAGGCGCAGATGCGCACAATGAGGCTCAGATGCACATAGGTGGAGGGAATTATAGCCAGGCCGTATTAGCCTGACCGGGACTAGTGAATTTCATGGCAGCCTGATGGTGCCTCGCGGAGCCTCGCGGGCTCCGGCTCCCCGAGCGAAACGACTGGGACCTGGACAGGGGATGGTTCCCATTCCTTGGACCCTTTGAAAGCATCCCCGAGCCACGACGAATTCGTCTGGCATGAACGGAGTCATTGCCACCGCGACAGCACGCACGCTCCGCCTGGGCTCGCAGCCCAGCAAACCCAAATATCCGCTCGCGCGGATTTTAAAAAGCAAGACCAAGCGTATCAGAAATCTGAAGATGGCGGCTGCGGCCGTCGTCGCCCCCACCAGGTCCATGCGTGTAATGATGGCCATCATTCTGCTCGTGCAGCTCTGCTGCCTCACCTCCGGCTTTGAGAGCCAGCAGCAGCACACCAGGCTCCGACTCGACAGAAGAGGCCTCAAGAACCCGCACGAGAATGACGATGGCGACGAGGAGGAGACCGAGCCTACACCGGCCCCGACCCTGGCTCCTGTCACGACTTTCCCCAATTGCTACGTGTCCGACGTCTCGTACCACGGCAAGATGGCGGGCCAGCCCATCATGAATGTCGAGAGCGCGTCTGCTTGTCACGCCCTCTGCCAGGCCACTGATGAGTGCGCCTTTTGGACCTTCGAGGGCGCCGGCCAGAGCCCTCTGCGCTGCTGGCGCCTCATGGACACCAGCAAAGGTGTTACACAAGGCGAGAGTCCCAACAAGCTCATCATCTCCGGCCCCAAAATCTGCACGGCTGCGCCCACTCTGACGCCTACTGCTGACCCTACGCGTGAGCCTACGCTCAGCCCGACCGCGGAGCCCACGCGTGAGCCCACGCGTGAGCCCACCCTCAGCCCAACCATGGATCCCACGCGTGAGCCGACACTCAGCCCGACCATGGACCCCACGCGTGAGCCCACGCGCGACCCTACGCTCAGCCCAACCATGGATCCCACGCGTGAGCCCACGCGTGAGCCTACGCTGAGCCCGACTTTGGATCCCACGCGTGAGCCCACGCGTGATCCTACGCTGAGCCCGACCATGGATCCCACGCGTGAGCCGACGCGTGAGCCTACGCTGAGCCCGACCATGGATCCCACGCGTGAGCCGACGCGTGAGCCTACGCTTAGCCCGACCATGGATCCCACGCGTGAGCCCACGCGTGATCCTACGCTGAGCCCGACCATGGATCCCACGCGTGAGCCGACGCGTGAGCCTACGCTGAGCCCGACCATGGATCCCACGCGTGAGCCGACGCGTGAGCCTACGCTTAGCCCGACCATGGATCCCACGCGTGAGCCCACGCGTGATCCTACGCTGAGCCCGACCATGGATCCCACGCGTGAGCCGACGCGTGAGCCTACGCTGAGCCCGACCATGGATCCCACGCGTGAGCCCACGCGTGATCCTACGCTGAGCCCGACCATGGATCCCACGCGTGAGCCCACGCGTGAACCCACGCTCAGCCCGACCGCGGATCCCACGCTTGACTCAGGGCTGGTGAATGACGATGACCCTAGGTCTGTCGATACGCTCTCGCCTACCCCTTCACCGACGATGGTCCGTGACATCGATCCTCTCCCGTCGTGCTTCGAGCCGAATGTAGCGTACAGCGGTGTCCGCTCAGGGCCCGTCCTGCACAATGTCTCCGACGCTGAAGAGTGCCAGGATCTCTGCGAGGAGAACGCAGACTGCAAGTTCTGGCGGTATCAGGGCGCTGGAGGCAGGCCGCAGTACTGCTACCTGCTCAAGGATATGAGTCTCGGCGCCTCGGATGCCGATCCGAACAAGGCAATCGTGTCGGGCCCGCGCGCCTGCACGGACGAGCCCAGCGACACAGAGTCGCCGACCGCCTCGAGTGACGAGGACGACGAGCAGAACGCGACGGAGTCGCCGACCGCCTCGGATGACGAGCAGAACACGACGGAGTCGCCGACCACTTCGGACGACGAGCAGAACGCGACGGAGTCGCCGACCACCTCGGATGACGAGCAGAACACGACGGAGTCGCCGACCACTTCGGACGACGAGCAGAACACGACGGAGTCGCCGACCACCTCGGACGACGAGCAGAACGCGACGGAGTCGCCGACCGCCTCGGAAGATGAGCAGAACGCGACGGAGTCGCCGACCACCTCGGACGATGAGCAGAACGCGACGGAGTCGCCGACCGCCTCGGATGACGAGCAGAACACGACGGAGTCGCCGACCACTTCGGACGACGAGCAGAACGCGACGGAGTCGCCGACCACCTCGGATGACGAGCAGAACACGACGGAGTCGCCGACCACCTCGGACGACGAGCAGAACGCGACGGAGTCGCCGACCACCTCGGACGACGAGCAGAACACGACGGAGTCGCCGACCATCTCGGACGATGAGCAGAACGCGACGGAGTCGCCGACCACCTCGGACGACGAGCAGAACTCGACGGAGTCGCCGACCACCTCGGACGACGAGCAGAACCTGACAGAGTCGCCGACAACCTCGGACGACGAGCAGAACCCGACGGGGTCGCCGACCACATCGGACGATGAGCAGAACGCGACGGAGTCGCCGACCGCCTCGGACGACGAGCAGAACACGACGGAGTCGCCGACCACCTCGGACGACGAGCAGAACACGACGGAGTCGCCGACCGCCTCGGACGACGAGCAGAACGCGACGGAGTCGCCGACCACCTCGGACGATGAGCAGAACGCGACGGAGTCGCCGACCGCCTCGGATGACGAGCAGAACACGACGGAGTCGCCGACTTCCTCGACTGATGATAATGATGATGAGGAGGAGGTACTGACGACCGTCGCGCCAACCGTCATGCCGACGGAGCTGAAGACGGCCACGGAGGCGCCAACCACAGAGACGACGACGCCGCAGCCGACGGCGCCGCTCTACTGCTTCACGGAGGGGCGCAAGTACAACGGCGGAAAGTTCGCCAATGTCAAGGCGAGCAGCCCCGAGGCGTGTATGGACAAGTGCTTTGAGGAGGAGGCCTGCCAGGGCGTGACGTGGAAGACGGGCGACAAGTGCCGGCTGATGCTGTCGGGCGACTACAAGATGGCGGACAACAAGGCAAACTTCTACTCGGCACCACGCTGGTGCCCCAAGATCGAGGGTTGCGAGACGCAATTCGTGGAGTACAAGGGCGCTGCCCTGGATGTGAGCGTGGCGGACTCGGCCGCGGAATGCGCCTACCTGTGCAACGAGGCCGGGTCCAAGTGCGCGACGTGGACGTACGACGAGGCGGCCGCGCTCTGCATGCTGCGCAAGACCGCCAAGAAGCTCAAGAAGCGCAACGCCCAGTTCACGACTGGCTTGCGCGAGGACTGCGCTGGCATGCCGGCGCCGTCAGGGTCTTCATCGCGCCAGGGCGAACAGATCTCGTGCGACCTGGCGCTGGACCTCATGTTTGTGCTGGACGGGACCAAGTCGTTCAAGAAGAACGGGTGGACCGAGGTGCAGAACATGGTCTCGACGGTGGGCACCGCCGCGCTGATCGGGAACGACGCCTCACGAGTCGGCGCGATCGAGTTCTCCGACGAGGGCACCTTGCTTTGGGACTTGAAGGACGCCAAGGCGTCCAGCGTGACCAAGTTTGCCGCGGCCGTCAAGAGCATGTCCCCGACGCTGGGTAAGCAGGCTGCCACCGGCGACGCGCTCATCAAGGCCGGCGCTGTCTTCGAGGCGACCAAGGCGACCGCCAAGAAGCGCCGCGCCATGGTGCTGGTGACTGACTCCAAGCCGACGTCCACGGCTGGGTGCGAGGAGGAGTACCCGGGCGCCAACTACGACGCGAGGAAGTGCGCCGCCAAGGCCTTTGTCGATTTGCAGCGCGGCAACAGCAACGATGCCACCGACAATGTCATGACGGTGCTCGTCCATATGGACCCCAAGGGCAAAGACGACGTCTTCTCTGACAACGAGGACGAGGACGTGGCCTCCGCAAGGGGCGACCTCGCCACTGCCACGCTCCAGGTCATCGAGGCGCTCTGCACCGCCGACTAGAGCCACCACCGGCCAACTTACAGTTAGGCCTAGAGCTAGGCCCTAGCTACTAGAGCGAGCCCGACGAGGCTCGATTGTGAATGAGAAATTGCAAATGAAGGATCGTTCCGATGTCACTCGCTGCTGCGAATTCGCGACCAACACGGTACAACCGGTCTGCTGGCTGGGCCCTGGCTGGCCTGGAAGGGGCCCTAGCAGTGATAATTAGCCTAGCTCTAGCTACGGGCGGGCTTTGCGGCAAATGGATGTCAGGCGGCGTCGGGCGAGGGTACTTTCCAAAGTTGTCGGCCGATCTCGCGGCCGCCGCCACGTGCCTTCCTTGACAAAGGCGTGGCTCCACATGCTCCATGCGCACGGAGGACCGAGCCGTGCTCTGGCTCTGCCGCCGCTGTTGGCCGGCGCAACGACTCGGAGCCTTGCTGCAAGCTACTAAACTTGGTGGGTCCAAAGCCGTAGCACGCCTCATCAGGCCTCGCACTTGCAGCAGCCCTCGCCAGCGCTCGCCAGCCCGCCAGCCAGTCCTCTGCACGACCTCCCCCCCAGCTGGGCAGCCGTGAACTCGCGCAACCCGCTGCCAGCTGCGCTCTCAGGCTGGCTCGCCCGCCACCAGGCACGTTCCTGCTCGCCTGCTTCAGAGCTTGCAGTGCTCGCTCCTGCTGGCCAGCGCTCCGCCTTGGCGCCAGGCGGCGCGTGCCGCCACCGTGACGCCACTTGCTCTCGAGTGATCAGGCGCCGGCCCGGCGCGCCGTCGCGCGGTGGCCGCGCAGGCGCCGGCGCCGCCAAGCGCCGCTAAGCTCGGCTGCGGCTCCACGCGCCTGTGCAAGGTCCCAACAGGAGAAGCTGTGGGGACGGTCGCGATCCTGTCCGGGAAGTACGAGCATGGCAGCGCAGTGGGCCATAAGCTCGCGCGTGGCGCCACGCGCGGCGCTGGCACAGCCCGGCAGGCACCGGTTGGAGCGCTTCCCGCGCTGGCAGGCTGATTTCCGAGTCGCTGTCAGTCACTGCACCTCAACGTCGGGATCGTCGGCCGGTCGGCCTGGCGCCCAAGGCCAAGGTGGGCTTGGCCGAGGCGACGCGAATCGAGTCAGCAGTCGGGCAGGCCGGCAGGCCGGCAGGCAGGCAGGCAGGCAGGCAGGCCAGTATTGCCTCGGCGAGGGCGAGGGCGCCATGGCGTGCGCCTCGGACTTCGACTGCCCCGGCGTGTACCTGTGCTACACGGAGGAGGACGGGCGCGAGGCTGCGACGTGCGAGTGCAGCACGTACTATGGGTACCTGGGCAGCGACTGCACGGGCGTGGGCGCGCAAACGTCCGTGATGATCGCGCTGCAGGTGGGGACGCTGGCGATGTGCAGCCTGCTGGCCTGGGACGTGGGCGTCTCGCTGGTGAACCTGCACAGGCAAGGCAAGCTTCGTTGGGAGCCCACGTGCGCAACGCTCTTCTTTGCGGGCTGCGCGACGTTTGGCATCATGCTGTGGCGCGCAGCCACGCTGGCCATTGTACTCACGCCGCAGTACAAGGATCTGAAGCTACCGACAAGTGACGACAAGCTGCACCGCGCGCTGCCGGCGGAGAAGGTAGGTATCGCGCTGACCACGGCCTTCACGCTGCTGGCGGCCATGAGCGTGGTCATCAAGTGGGTGGATGTGGCCGTCATGAGCGCCAAGCTGCTCAACGTGCCATCAGGCATCTTTGGAGGGTCCAAGCGGCGCATCCGCATCCTCATGCTGCTCTTCATGCTTGTGCTGGTGGGTTCGTCCATCGCGGGCCGCACGGAGGTGGCAGTCTTCGCCACCACGCCCTTTATGATCATCATCTTCGTCGCTTACGCCTACGGCCAGCACAAGATCAGCTCGCTGCTGCAGCTCATGGGCCGCGCGACGACAGATGCGAGCGACTCTCTGTCCGCCGCTGTGGAGGAGCCCCCGACCACCGCGCCCGCATCGCCGCGCAGCACGGACTCCGGCTCAGGCTCACGAGGTTCCTTCTACCGCGGCATGTCAACCTTGGGGTTTTCGCGCAGGAACGGGACCGGGGCAGAAAAGAAGAAGAAACGCTCGCAGTACCTGACTCTCATGCAGCAGGTCCGCCGCACTGCGACGCTGGTGATGATCTCGGACGTTGTGCTGCTGGTCTTTGGGCTTGCCTTTGCCATCCTCCAGACCGCCTACGGCTGGCGCAGTCTTTGCAAGCCAGGCAAGCTCTGCGCCGTTTCGCTCTGTATCGAGATGGTCCCGCTCGCGTGCCTGGCCATGGTGGCGGCCGTTGAAAAGTACATCCACGACAGCATCCAGACCATGGGCGGGCGTCCACGCGCGGCGCCTCCGTCCGATGGTGCCCCGGCGTCCAGCCGCGACGGCGCCGGGAGCAAAGAGGTGGTTGTTGTCCGCATGCCAGACCCAGTGAAGATGCCGAGCCTTTGAGGAATGAGTTGTTATTGAAGCAGAACCAGGGCGATGTGTGTGTAGAGGTCTTTTTGCGCTGGCGATCTATCTCATTTGACATGGGAAACCTGACCACGGCCCCATGACTGACTCGGAGGTGCGGGCGAGCCCAGAACTGTCGAGAGCAGAATCGAGAAGGCGCTCAGCACGCGCAGTGGACATCTTGTCGTTGCGAGTGCGCAAAGCTAAACCCGAAGGTCGAGTACGACGTCGTGAGCTGTCCCGCAATGCCTCCCCTCGCAGTGACAACGATGCGCGGGCGCCTGTACTGACTGATCCGATCCACTCACGCATAGTCTCCGCCACCCAGGACTGGGCGCATCTGACTGGGACATCGTGCCGGCTGCAATCAGACCAGTGCGCGCGGCCGTGATACGATGTGTCCGTGAGGGCTGAGAACTGTCGAGCTCCTGCTTCATGACCTTTGCGCCAACGATGCACTCCGTGCGACCTGGACGAAACGGGCACTGATTCTGCGGAAGCGCTGCGCTTGTTGTCCGTTCCTAACGTCTCTTGTCATGCCGGTGGTCGTTCTTCTATGATCACGGCGTGGTCCCAAGGGCATCAAGTATCTGACCGCCATGCTGGTTGCGCACAAGTTGTCTCTGGCGGGCTCGAAGGCAGCGGACTGGCCACGCAAGTCCGGCAGGCAGCCGCACGCCGCCGTAGTAGGACTGCGCGCCTGAGTCAGCTGCGGCGTGGCTCACTGCATGCTGCTCCTCGCCACAGGCTGAGAAAACGGCCGAAGAGTGCGTCCAGCTCGTCTCGCGTTGCACGCATGACGTGGACTTTTCAAATATTTGCATTTACTTCCTCTCAGGAATAGAATGGTAGACGTGCCACACGCAGCACGGCACACGTGGTCGATCGATCGAGAGATGATGACCCGCACCGTTCTGAGATTGCGTAGCATGGCGGCCTCGGTCGGCACACGCGCTGACCCAGCTTTCGTTCTCTAGGCCTACCGCAACTATTTGATCCCCTCATCATCATGATCGGCGCCGACTCTATGACTTGGAGCTGGCCTGCTTCGAAGCTGCCAGTGACACAAGCGAGGCCTGCGCGGTACCGGCGCCAGAGGACCGGCTGCTGCGCGAGGTGAAGGAAGAGCCGCCAAAGTTGAAGGCGACCGAGATGCCGTCCCCGTCCGTGGCGCGCTGGCGCAGCACATGGAGGAGGTCCTCGTCCTTGGCGTCCTCGATGGCCTCTTCGCGGTGAAAGGCGCGCGCGTACTTGGGGTTGGCCAGGATGAAGTAGGACCGGATGCCGGTGATCGAGTTCGTGTCAAGCGCCTGCTCGAGCGAGAGCTGACGATGGTCCTCAAATGATTCGTCCAGTAGCGCCTGGCTGTTGTCTGTGGGCAGGACGAGGCCGCGCCTGAGTCGGTAGATGTGAATGAGCCTCTCGATGGCGCCCATGCCAAAGCGGAAGTTGCGGACGAGCTTCCAGATGAGGAAGCACAGCAGCACAATCAGATTCGGGATGGACTGGTCTTCGATCATGCGCGTGACCATGTCCTCACCGAGCGTGGTCTCGTTGGCCACGAAGAGCGACGAGGTGCTGTCCACGACGTGGCCATGGTCGCTGTTGATATGCAGATGCTCCGTAATGGAGGCGAGCACGCCCATGCCGAACTCGATGTGGCTCGCAGGAAAGATGTACGGGCTGCTGAGCTGCCAGATGCCCATGCCAAGGTGCACGACGGCGGCCCACTCGAGAATGTCGTTCGCGAAGAGGCCGAGCGTACCGTCGAACTCGGCCGGTTGACGGCACAACCTGACGAAGAAGAACTTGTCAACCCTGCAGAAAAAAAAGCGAGCGAATTAGTGTCCGGCGTCGGCGAAGCGAGGCGAGAGGATGACAAGGCCAAACATACACGTAGCAGATCGGGATGGAGAGCAGGCCAAACAAGAGGACCAGGGGCATGCCGGTGCTGTAGGTCATGACCAAGTAGCACATGGAGATGACCTGGCTGTACCTGCGCGCAGGGCGGGTTGCGATGAACGTGAGTGCTTCGGGGCGCGTCGCATCGCATCGCGTCACGGCATGGGCCGGCGTTTGTTGCGATGCACGTACCGATACGAAAGGACAAAGTCGGGCCCAAGGTACATCTCGTTGAGCTCGGTCTGGGAGATGGGTGTCTTGACGCGACGGTAGATGGCGTTGATGGCTGCGAGCATGAGGACGTAGGCGTGTGGCGAGAAGACAAAGAGGATGGCGTTCATGAAGACCTCGACGCCGACGACGCGGTACCACTCCTGCGTGAAGTCGGCGAAGCCACCCTCGAAGATCCAGTTGCCAAAGGTGCCGAGCTGCACACCAAAGATCGTCTCGACATCGGCGTTGACGAAGAGCACGACGAGGGCGACGTTGATGTAGGAGGTGATGAAGAGGCGGCGCATGATGGCGAGCTCGCGGCGCAGAATGCTGGAGCTCTTTTGCAAAAAGGCGGTCTCGGTGAGCGCGAAGAAGACCAAAGTGTTGATGACGAGCGTGCACAGACTGACGGCGACCTGAACGGCCAGCTCGGCGGTGTGGCGCCTGAGGTAATCGGCGCAGTAGCCGTCGCCGGAGAAGATGCCGGCAGGGGCGGAGCCATCCGGAAATTGAACGTCCACATTAAGGAGGGCGGCGCAGAGGCAGTCCGGCAACGAAAGGTCGACCGTACCATAAGCGGCCTGCGCGGTCGGGTCTTGCGCGACGGCCTGCGCCTCGGCGTAGGACGCGACCGAGGCGAAGGCGCCGTTGCAGATGGAGTCGTACGTGGAGAGGCTGGAGGCGGCTTCGGCAAAGGTCTCGGAGACCTTGTAGGGCTCGAGCGCGATGTTGATGACGACTGTGACGCAGAGCAGCAGGCCGACAACGAGGGCCATGGCAAGCGAGCGCAGCGTGCGCTCGCGCCACGTGACGTCGGCGTTCTCCCAGAGCAGCGTGGACGGCGGCGGTGCTTCGGAGACGCGGAGCTCATGCTTACCGTGCAGGCGCAGCTTGGGCAGCTGCTGCGCGAAGGCGAAGTGGCGGTAGAGCTTGAGGCAATGCGCGCGTGCGCGCAGGTCGTCAAAGGTGACAAAGGCGAAGAGCGCGCTGCCCATCTCGGCAGTGAGCGCGGCGCGCTCGTCGAGCTCCATGATGCGCTTGTACAGCGCGTCGTAGCGCAGCTCGGCACGATCGCGCTTGGAAAGAGGAGCGTTTTTGCGGTCCAAGTACTTGCGAAGCGCGTCGGCGCGCGCCAGGCGCGTGATGAGGCGGCCGCGTCGCACGCAGAGCGCGATGGCGTTGCCCGTACCCTGCACGAGCTGCACGTCGGCCACCTTGGACTCGAGCAGGTGCTCAAAATGGCTGCGGATCTCGTCCGGCGAGCAGGTGGGCGGGATCTTCTCGACCAGCACGGTGTAGTGCTCGATCTTGAGCACCTCGGACCGGAAGAGCCGGCGCTCGCGCTGCACGAGGTTCTTGGCGACCTGGACAAAGGCGAGGAAGACCAGCGTCGTGAGTGCGTCCAGCACACCGTATCCGACGACCAGCGAATTGCGATCGATCTGGCACTGGTCGCCCGTGCAGAGTGGCGGCATGTCCACCGTGTACACGTAGGTAATCTCCGTCGCGCTCAGGTTTCCCGAGGGCTCCACGTAGAGATTTCCGAGGGTGGTGCGGAGGAGTGGCATGGCAGACGTCGCGTAATGCGAGCCGGCTGTGGCGTTGAGGATGACCACCGGTAGCTGCATCACCAGCATGACGGCATACATGGCGGCCATCCATTTCAACCACTTGAAGTACGCGGCCACGCCTGCGCCAAAGTGGATGAGCCCCGGCCGCCGCCGGAAGCCAGGCACGTCAAAGGACCCTGTGCGCGTCCCGGTAAAGGACAGTGGTACACCGTTCCGGTCGTGTGGGTGGTGCCGGTCCCGGAACTTGAGCGCCTGCTCCAAGTTCGGTTTGCGGTACTCGTCGCGCAGGTCGACGTTGAGCCGGTTGTCCTTGCGCGCCAGGTCCGCCACCTCGCCAGCGCCCTGGCGGCGCAGGCCTGCGTCCACATGCTCCGGAGACACCTGCTTCGCTCCGGGCGGCCTCTCCACGACGCGCTCACCCAGGCCGCCCACGGGCGCGTCCAGGAACTCCACCGACACCTGCCGCGGGCCTGCCGCCGCCACCGTCGACGCCGGCGTCTGTGCAGAGTCATCGTCGGTGTCGGCGTCGTCGTCGGAGCTCCGGCGCTCCTCCTCGTCGTCGTCGTCGTTGTCGTCCTGTGGGTCTGCGACGCCGCGCAGCCGCTCGAGCCACGCTCGCCACGGAGGCATGCTCATGGCGCCGTCTGCTGTCTGTGCCTGCCGTCGACCCCGGGCCTGCCGTCGACCCCGGGCCTGCCGTGGAGGGTCGTGGTGCTCGCCTCGCACTCCCCGTCAGTCGCCTCGAGCGAGTGATTCTTGCTCTGGGCTTGCTCTGCACGCGTTGCTGTCTTGGAGTGTGCTGTGCTCGACTGGCAGGACACGGACTCGGAGTCCAGGTGTCTCCGTGCGGCGCGCGCCCGCTTCAAAGTTGTGGGCCGCGGCCCACTACTGCTAGTAGCCTAGTGCGGCGTGCGCAGCGGCAGGCGCCGCAGCGGCGCAGCGGCAGCCCTTTTACGCGGTGCACGCTCGCTCGCGCGCGCGCGCGAGCCTTCTTCCATCATCTTCTGCCAGTGACTGCCAGACAGTGCCAGACTGCCATGCAGCACCAAACAAATGACACGGTTGTGGTGGTCGCGCAAACCATGTCACAGCACGGAAGCGGAGGGTTTCTCGTTACCCAAGCGTGCCTGGCAGTGGCCCGGGTAGGCAGCGGCTAACTGTAAAGTAGAAGAGGACGTACTACTGCTGGCCTTTTGCGTGCACTGTCCACTGGCAACCACAGTAACTGGCTGTCCACAACTTGAAGGCATGTTCTTTGTAAATAAGTTTAGTAGCAGGTACAGTTCTTCTCCGGAACAGGAACAGGAACAGAAGGACTGAGCAGACGTGGGTCCGTGGCCCAGGCACAGCACACGTGATCGATCGAGGGATGATGACCCGGACCGTCCTGAGACTGTGTGGCATGACGGCGGCGGCGCGCGCGCTACCAGCTTTCGCTCTCTACCGCGACTATTGAATCCCCGCATCGGCGCGGGCTCTCTTGGAGCTGGCCTGCTTCGAAGCTGACACGAGCGAAGTCTTCGCGAGACCGGCGCCGGAGGACAGGCTGCTGGGCAAGGGGAAGGAAGAGCCGCCAAAGTTGAAGGCGACCGAGATGCCGTCCCTGTCCGTGGCGCGCTGGCGTAGCACGTGGAGGAGGTCCTCCTTGGCGTCCTCGATGGCCTCTTCGCGGTGAAAGGCGCGCGCGTACTTGGGGTTGGCCAGGATGAAGTAGGACCGGATGCCAGTGATCGAGTTCGTGTCAAGCGCCTGCTCGAGCGAGAGCTTGCGTTGGCCCTCAAATGATTCGGTTAGAAGCGCCTGGCTGTTGACTGTGGGCAGGACGAGGCCACGCCTGAGCCGGTAGATGTGAATGAGCCTCTCGATGGCGCCCATGCCAAAGCGGAAGTTGCGGACGAGCTTCCAGATGAGGAAGCACAGCAGCACAATCAGATTCGGGATGGACTGGTCTTCGATCATGCGCGTGACCACGTCCTCACCGAGCGTGGTCTCGTTGGCCACGAAGAGCGACGAGGTGCTGTCCACGACGTGGCCATGGTCGCTGTTGATATGCAGATGCTCCGTAATGGAGGCGAGCACGCCCATGCCGAACTCGATGTGGCTCGCAGGAAAGATGTACGGGCTGCTGAGCTGCCAGATGCCCATGCCAAGGTGCACGACGGCGGCCCACTCGAGAATGTCGTTCGCGAAGAGGCCGAGCGTACCGTCGAACTCGGCCGGTTGACGGCACAACCTGACGAAGAAGAACTTGTCAACCCTGCAGAAAAAAAAAGCGAGCGAATTAGTGTCCGGCGTCGGCGAAGCGAGGCGAGAGGAGGACAAGGCCAAACATACACGTAGCAGATCGGGATGGAGAGCAGGCCAAACAAGAGGACCAGGGGCATGCCGGTGCTGTAGGTCATGACCAAGTAGCACATGGAGATGACCTGGCTGTACCTGCGCGCAGGGCGGGTTGCGATGAACGTGAGTGCTTCTGGGCGCGTCGCATCGCATCGCGTCACGACATGGGTCGGCGTTTGTTGCGATGCACGTACCGATACGAAAGGACAAAGTCGGGCCCAAGGTGCATCTCGTTGAGCTCGGTCTGGGAGATGGGTGTCTTGACGCGACGGTAGATGGCGTTGATGGCTGCGAGCATGAGGACGTAGGCGTGTGGCGAGAAGACAAAGAGGATGGCGTTCATGAAGACCTCGACGCCGACGACGCGGTACCACTCCTGCGTGAAGTCGGCGAAGCCACCCTCGAAGATCCAGTTGCCAAAGGTGCCGAGCTGCACACCAAAGATCGTCTCGATGTCGGCGTTAACGAAGAGCACGACGAGGGCGACGTTGATGTAGGAGGTGATGAAGAGGCGGCGCATGATGGCGAGCTCGCGGCGCAGAATGCTGGAGCTCTTTTGCAAAAAGGCGGTCTCGGTGAGCGCGAAGAAGACCAAAGTGTTGATGACGAGCGTGCACAGACTGACGGCGACCTGGACCTCCAGCTCGGCGGTGTGGCGCCTGAGGTAATCGGCGCAGTAGCCGTCGCCGGAGAAGATGCCGGCAGGGGCGGAGCCATCCGGAAATTGAACGTCCACATTGAGCAGGGCGGCGCAGAGGCAGTCCGGCAACGAAAGGTCGGCCGTACCGTAAGCGGCCTGCGCGGTCGGGTCTTGCGCGACGGCCTGCGCCTCGGCGTAGGACGCAACCGAGGCGAAGGCGCCATTGCAGATGGAGTCGTACGTGGAGAGGCTAGAGGCGGCTTCGGCAAAGGTCTCGGAGACCTTGTAGGGCTCGAGCGCGATGTTGATGAAGACAGTGACGCAGAGCAACAGGCCGACGACGAGGGCCATGGCAAGCGAGCGCAGCGTGCGCTCGCGCCACGTGACGTCGGCGTTCTCCCAGAGCAGCGTGGACGGCGGCGGCGCTTCGGAGACGTGGAGCTCGTGCTTGCCGTGCAGGCGCAGCTTGGGCAGCTGCTGCGCGAACGCGAAGTGGCGGTAGAGCTTGAGGCAACGCGCGCGCGCGCGCAGGTCGTCAAAGGTGACAAAGGCGAAGAGCGCGCTGCCCATCTCGGCAGTGAGCGCCGCGCGCTCGTCGAGCTCCATGATGCGTTTGTACAGCGCGTCGTAGCGCAGCTCTGCACGAGCGCGCTTGGAAAGAGGCGCGTTTTTGCGGTCCAGGTACTTGCGAAGCGCGTCGGCGCGCGCCAGGCGCGTGATGAGGCGGCCACGTCGCACGCAGAGCGCGATGGCGTTGCCCGTACCCTGCACGAGCTGCACGTCGGCCACCTTGGACTCGAGCAGGTGCTCAAAATGGCTGCGGATCTCGTCCGGCGAGCAGGTGGGCGGGATCTTCTCGACCAGCACTGTGTAGTGCTCGATCTTGAGCACCTCGGACCGGAAAAGCTGGCGCTCGCGCTGCACGAGCTTTTTGGCGGCCTTGACAAAGGCGAGAAAGACCAGCGTCGTGAGTGCATCCAGGACACCGTATGCAACGACCAGCGAATTACGGTCGATCTGGCACTGGTCGCCCGTGCAGAGTGGCGGCATGTCCACCGTGTACACGTAGGTAATCTCCGTCGCGCTCAGGTTTCCCGAGGGCTCAACGTAGAGATTTCCGAGGGTGGTGCGGATGGGTAGCATGGTAGACGTCGCGTAATGCGAGCCGGCTGTGGCGTTGAGGATGATCACCGGCAGCTGCATCACCAGCATGACGGCATACATGGCGGCCATCCATTTCAACCACTTGAAGTACGCGGCCACGCCTGCGCCAAAGTGGATGAGCCCCGGCCGCCGCCGGAACCCAGGCACGTCGAAGAACCCTGTGCGCGTCCCGGTAAAGGCCAGTGGTACACCGTTGCGGTCATGTGGGTGGTGTCGGGCCCGAAACTTGAGCGCCTGCTCCAAGTTCGGTTTGCGGTACTCGTCGCGCAGGTCCACGTTGAGCCGGTTGTCCTTGCGCGCCAGGTCCGCCACCTCGCCAGCGCCCTGGCGCCGCAGGCCTGCGTCCACATGCTCCTGAGTGACCTGCTTCGCTCCGGGCGGCCTCTCCACGACGCGCTCACCCAGGCCGCCCACGGGCGCGTCCAGGAACTCCACCGACACCTGCCGCGGGCCTGCCGTCGCCACCGTCGACGCCGGCGCCTGTGCAGAGTCATCGTCGGTGTCGGCGTCGTCGTCGGAGCTCCGGCGCTCCTCCTCGTCGTCGTCGTTGTCGTCCTGTGGGTTGCCAGGGTCTGCGACGCCGCGCAGCCGCTCGAGCCACGCTCGCCACGAGGTTATGCTCATCATGGCACCGGCTCCCTGTGCCTGCCGTCGAGCCTGGCCCTGCCGTCGAGCCTGGGCCTGCCGTCGAAGCTCGTGGTGCTCTGCCTCGAGCGAGTGATTCTTGTTCTGGCCTTGCTCGGCACCCGCAGCGGCCTCGAGCGAGTGATTCTTGCGGCACGCGTAGCTGTCCCGGAGTGTAGTCGTGCTCCAGGAGTCCAGGTGTCTCCGGACGTCTCCGTACCCTTCCGAGCGTCCGCGTGCCTAACTTGTGGGCCATCCGGACGTCTCCGCACGCTTCCGTGCGTCCGCGTGCCTAACTTGTGGGCCATGGGCCACAGTCCAGCGCGTGCGAGCGAGCCTTCTGCCACAGACTGCAGCAGCAAAAAGAAACGAACAAAAGAGACGCTTGTTTTGGTCGCGCAAACTAACAGCTGATACTAAGCGACCGCCCGTGGCGGCGAGCCTTGCGACTTGGTCTGGTAGGGTCCGGCCGGGTGGACTAAGTTAGGCGTTACTGCAGCTGGCCTTCCGCCGGCGTATGCAGTGCCTGGTCCATTCGCCAGCGTCCATGTTTTTTATTATTTTTAAACATGTCCATGGTGTGCGCTAACACACGCCCATCCCCGAGCACCCTCCTCGCGGACTCGGACTGCCTCGGACCGCCTCGGACTGCCTCGGACTGCCTCGGACTCGGAGTCTCGGATGGCTCCACCTCTTCACCTCTTCCGCGCGCTGGTCGCTCTCTTGCCGCTCTCTGCGCTTGCTCCGCTCTCGCCGCCACCGCACCGGCGGCGGGTCGGCCCCGGCTACGCGGTGGCGGCATGGCTAGCTAGGCCTAGCTAGAGGCCGAAGAGGAGGACTGACGATGGTGGACGAGAAGGCCTCGGACTCGCCCGGCACCGCAGGCAGCGATCAGACGATCGATCAGCCAGAGCGAGGCCCGGACAGCGCCAGTGGTCATGCGTGCTTTGTTCGTCCACTGGCAGTGGTGATGGCAAGCCTGGCCGGCCAAGACCAAGTCCGAGTCCGAGTCCTAGTGGCGGAGCTGGAGCGACACGAGGCATTTGGCGCCATTGGCCGATGATTGGCGCCATTTGCGGCCGAGCGGACTGAAGATCGTGTCCGACCAGGTGGCCGAGCGGGCGCCGGACTTGCGGGCGGCGGCGGCGGCGCGCGCGCGCGGCAAAACCCGATCAGGCGCGCAGGCAGCAGGCAGGCAGGCAGGCAGGCAGGCAGGCAGGCAGGCAGGCCGAGGCGCGGACGGGACGGACGCGGACGCGGACGCGGGCAAGATGAGCGCGCCGGGCACGAACAAGGTGGACCTGGAGGTGCGGCAGGACGGGTGCGCGATCGTGACGCTGGACCACTTCCCGCTCAACACGCTGAGCAACGCGGTGCAGCTGGGCATCGAGGCCGCGGCGGACAAGATCGCGGCGGACAAGAGCGTCAAGGCCGTGGTGGTGCGCGGCGCCGGCACGCGCGCGCTGTGCGCGGGCGCGGACATCGTGGACCTGAACAAGCAGCATGACAAGTACCCGCGCAAGGCCTTCATGGAGTACTTTGAGGACCTGAGCGTGCCTGTGGTGGCGGCCATCCAGGGCTTCACCCTGGGCGGCGGGCTGGAGCTGGCGCTCGGCTGCCACTACCGCGTGATGGCGGACAACGCCATGATCGGCCTGCCGGAGGTGAACATCGGGCTGCTGCCGGGCGGCCAGGGCACGCAGCGCCTGCCGCGGCTGATCGGCGCCGAGGCGGCGCTGGACTTTATGTGCTCGGGCGCGCACGTGCCGGCGACGCAGGCGGCCAAGTGGGGCGTGGCGGACAAGGTGGTGAGCGCCAAGTCGCTCGTGGAGGACTCGGTGGCCTTTGCGCTGGAGCAGGCGCGGCTCAACCCGACCAACGCGGGCCGCAAGATCTCCCTGATCAAGGAGCTGCCGGGCGGCAAGGTGGACGCCGCGTTCTTTGCCAAGGCCCGCAAGGCGCAGGCGGCCAAGCGCCGCGGCCAGACGGCCCCGCAGCGCATCATCGACTGCGTGGAGGCGGCCAGCAAGACGTCCTTTGTCGAGGGCTGCAAGGTGGAGCAGAAGCTCTTCAAGACGCTCATCGGCAGCCCGGAGGCGAACGCTCTGCAGCACGTCTTCTTCTCGGAGCGCGGCGCCGCCAAGATCCCGGGCCTCACGGCCAAGCCGATCAAGATCCGCACGGCGGCGCTCATTGGCTCCGGCCTCATGGCTGGCGGTATCGCCATGGCGCTGGCCGAGGCCGGCATCGAGGTCACGCTGCTGGACCGCGAGCAGAAGTTCCTGGACAAGGGCATGTCGGTCATCAAGTCCAACTACGCGCGCAGCGTCAAGCGCGGCTCCAAGACTCAGGCCCAGGTCGACGGCTTCCTGGCGCGCTTCAGCACCACCGTCTCGTATGAGGACATCAAGGATGTTGACCTGGTCATCGAGGCCGTCTTTGAGGTCATGGCCATCAAGAAGGAGATCTTCGCCAAGCTCGACCAGTACTGCAAGAAGGGCGCCATCCTGGCCTCCAACACCTCCTTCCTCAACATGGACGAGATCGCCAGCGCCACCAAGCGCCCCGAGGACGTCGTCGGCATGCACTTTTTCAGCCCGGCCAACGTCATGCCGCTTCTCGAGGTTGTGCGCGGTGCCAAGTCCAGCGGCGAGGCCATCGCCACCGCCATGGACGTCGGCTCCCGCATCGGCAAGTGGTGCGTCCTGGCCGGCAACTGCGACGGCTTCATCGCCAACCGCATCATGGCACCCCAGAGTGTTGAGGCGCGCGCCATGCTCATGGAGGGCGCCGACCTCGTCGACATCGACACCGTCGCCGTCGAGTATGGCTTGCCGCTCGGCCCCTTCCAGCTGCGCGACCTCACCGGTGACGTCGGCTTCGAGGCCCGCAAGGCTCGCGGTGAGGTCGACCCGGAGAAGAGCGTCGACGACTGGCTCGCCACCACCGGCCGCCTCGGCCAGAAGTCCGGCGGCGGCTATTACGACTACGACGAGAACCGCAAGCGCACGGTCAACCAGTCGGTGCTCGACAAGATCGCCGCCGTCCGCAAGGCCCGTGGCATCACCCCGCGCAAGTTCGACAAGGAGGAGATTCTCCAGCGCCTCTTCTTCCCCATCGTGAACGAGGGCTTCAAGACCCTCGAGGAGGGCTTCGCCATCCGCCCCCAGGACATTGACGTCGCCCTCGTCCATGGCTACAACTGGCCCCGCTACCGTGGTGGCCCCATGCACTGGGCCGACGCCTACGGCCTCCCCCAGATCCTCGCTTCGCTCGAGAAGTTCCACAAGGCCGCTCCCTCCAAGGAATACCTCAAGCCCTCGCCCCTGCTTCGCGAGTGCGTCAAGGCCAACAAGACTCTCGTCGCCTACTGGGCCGCCAAGCAGCAGTCCAAGCTCTAACAAGTTCACGGATGAACAACACCAAAAAAATCTTATTATAGCTGTCATGCGCCTCATGCCCGCCAGCACACATGCCCAATCTCTGCGCCAAGTGCCGAGAGAGGTGGTGGTACCAGTACCAGCACGGGAACTTGGAGGCCTGAAGCTTGATGATCGGGCCAGGCTCCTGCACCAAGGCGGCGGGGCCACCCCAAAGCCGCAGCTTGCGCGACCTTGCTCGCTCGCTCGCGCGACGAGAGACAGACTGCAGCAAGCACCCTGCGCCTTGCGCGGTATAAAAGCGCGGCCGCGCTGTGCCCAAGCCTTTTACAGTGCTGCGCGAGCCGGCCTGCACCACCGGCGGCGGTGGGACTCTTGACTCGGACTCGAACGCGAGCTCGTTGACCTGCCATCAGCCAGCCTGAGCGGCGACAGTGACAGTGAATGTCAGAGGGCATAGGCGCGCGCCAACCTTTTCCTGAGGGGGGCTCAAGCCTTTTGGAGAACGGGTTTGTCGTGAAGTGGTGAGGGTGAGACGGAGAGACCAGCTCACTGGCCGCAGGCCGAGTCCGACGTCACGCGACGTCGCGATGTCCTGCGCGTTCTCGGACTTGCGCCTCCTTTGCGTGTGAAGGTACGGAGGTACGCGATGGCAGGCGACTCCAGCATGCACCCTGCGGCGGCTGCGCCTTGCGCGGTTGCGGTTCGGGAGCGCGGCCGCGCTGTGCCCAAGCCCTTTTTACAGTGCTGCGCGAACCGGCCTGCCGCACCACCGGCGGCGGTGGGACTCTTGACTCGGACTCGAACGCGAGCTCGATGACCTGCCATCAGCCAGCCTGAGCGGCGGTGCAGCCTGACAGTGAATGTCAGAGGGCATAGGCGCGCGCCAACCTTTTGCTGAGGGGGCTTCAAGCTTTTTTTTTTGTCGTGAAGTGGTGAGACGGAGAGACCAGCTCACTGGCCGCAGTCACTGGCAGGCAGGCCGACGTCACGACGTCACGATGTCCCGCGCGTTCTCAGCTCGGACTTCAAGTTGCGCCTCCTTTGCGCGTGAAGGTACGGAGGTACGCGATAGCAGGCGATAGTACCGCCGGCGCCGTGAGGGCGGAGGTGAAGCACTACTCTTAGTCTCTTCACACACCGCCGCCAAAACAAATCTCACGGCTCGGACAGCCTGAGTGAGTGGCCGGCGAAGATAACTTTATGGCGCAATCCGCGCCCACTGCAGCCAACTGCGAGTGCACTGACTGAGTCACTAGTTGGTGCCAGTGCGGTGCACGACCCGGAGCCGACT
Source organism: Thraustochytrium sp. TN22 (assembly GCA_013306675.1). Taxonomy (NCBI): domain Eukaryota; class Bigyra; order Thraustochytrida; family Thraustochytriidae; genus Thraustochytrium; species Thraustochytrium sp. TN22. The sequence continues at coordinate 16,986 of JABLUY010000268.1, read as the reverse complement.
CGGACGGCGAGCTGAGCTACCCTTCGGGCGAGCCCAGCTGGAAACCAGGCCAGCTGAGGCTATCCTTCCAACACTGGCCGCTTGCGCGCCCTCTGCGGCAATCAAACGTGCGGCAGACCGCGATCGACCGGCGGCAGCGCAAGCGAGCGAGCAAGCAAGACAGCAGACAGGCAAGCAAGGAAGCAAGGAAGCGAGGAAGTTCGCCACCATGACGATACTCTGGGCGGCCTGGGCGGCGGCATTGACGACGTTCACTTGGCTCGTGGCCGGCGCCAATGCGCACTCATGCACCTCTTGCACACCGATGGACCTGCCCGAGAATGCCTCGTGGGTCTCATGCGAAGGCTGTTTCTCCTTTCCCGACGAAGTCCTTGCGATGACGGCACTCGAGACTCTGTAGGTTATTTTCGAGGACAGCCTGAGGGTGGCAGTCGGCGGCGACGGACGCGACGTGGCGCCTGTGCTTGATGCACAGGCGCGTCGACGCATTCGCAACCCTGACAACCCTGACCGCCCTCTTCACTGCACCGTGACCGCAGCGCGCTGCCCCCCCATGCCGCATCATCCGTCCCCCCGAGTGACTGACCTGGCGCGCACACAGAGACATCAGCGAGGCGGAGCTGCCGTCGATTCCGACAAGCATCGGCGCGCTTGGCAACCTCACGCGTCTGTACGTGCTTCAGCCCGGAGACACTCTGACCTGACCTTTGGCTGACGACGACGCCCACGAGCAGCACACTGACACAGATGCCTTACCTGACCGACCTCCCGACGGAGATTGGCGAGCTGACCGATCTCCAAGAGCTGTGCGTTGTGCCTCGATCACGAGGTGGCACGTCGGACAGCGGACTGACACCACTTCTCAGCGTTCTTGAGTACAATGCCCTCACAGCGATTCCGAGCAGCCTCGTCCTCCTGACGCAACTGGAACGTCTGTACGTGTCGTCGATGCATGAGATGACCCTCCGATGCTCGGCGGCAGCTGACGGCATTTCTTGGCGTGCGCGCAGGAACCTCAACGGAAACGAGCTAAGGTCTCTGCCCGCGCTCGGTGCTCTCTCCGAGCTGACCTCACTGTACGTAAGAAGCTCGTTCACATGCGCTGCGCGCAGGAGCAAGAGCGCTAACTTTCTCGCAGCTACGTCAACAACAACGCGCTCACTGAACTCCACGCGGATATCGGGGATAACTCCAACCTCCAGAGCCTGTAGGTGGTCGAAGCGAGCGCCTTACACTTTCAGTGTCCGCCCACTCACGCATGCGAGGGATGGCAGCGAGGCACTCTCTAATCAGCTGACGGTTCTGCCCACGTCCTTCACCACGCTCACTCGCCTCCAATTCCTAGAGCTCGCGGCGAACCAACTGACCACGCTCCCGGAGCCTATCGGCAGCTTGAGCATGCTCGATATCATGTAGGTAGCCTGGGCGGCCCTCACGACGGCCTTGCTTCATGCGGGAATACGCACCTCATACTCACATATTGAAATCACAGGAGCCTCCCCGACAACCTTCTCACCGCCTTGCCTGAGGACATTAGCTCTCTGAGCAAGCTGGGAAGTTTGTACGTGCCGCAGAATGCCTGCGCGCGATCGCGACGCCGCCAACTGACCTCGATGGCTCGAGATCGGTCCTCAGAATCGTTGCCGGTAATTCTCTTTCCTCGCTGCCGCCCTCGCTCTGCTCCATCACGACGCTTTCCGCTTTGTAAGTTTTGTTTTGTAAAGCCGTATGCGGCTCTACGACAAGCGCGGCTCTACGACAAGCGCGGCTCTACGACAAGCGCGGCTCCACGAAAAGCGCGGCTCTTCGAAAAGCGCAGCTCTACGACAAGCGCGGCTCACTCATGCATGGCTTTCTGTTCGCGCAGGTATGCGTCTGATAACAATCTGGAGGAACTCCCATCGAGACTGGGCGACCTTTCAGCGCTGTACCACATGTGAGTTTCTTTCTCTCGACTGGCATTCGCGGTTGCACTCGAAGCGCTCATGTGCCCCCCACGCGCAGCTCCGTCTCAAACAACCGTCTCACCTCGCTGCCCGCGAGTCTTTCCGCGTTGAGCAGCACCCTCCACTTTTTGTAGGTTTCGAGCGCGTGGCCTCTCGCTGAGCGACCTGGTGACTGACGCACCTGCGCCAACGAGAGTAGAGACGTGGGCAGAAACGGCCTTACCGCGCTGCCCTCCTGGCTGACGACCATGTCCAATCTATACGCCCTCTTCATGGAAGGCAACCCACTCCCCGCGCTTGGCTCAGTCCTGGACTCCTTTCCCCAGCTCCAATCGCTGTCGATCGGAGGACACGCTGGGGACATCCCGTCGCTGCTCGCGCTCCCTCAACTGAATGCACTGTACGTGTGTGTCGCTGGCCGCCGCGGGTTTGTCGGCCTCGGAGACACTAACGCGACGCTCCGGCGGGCCGCAGCACAATTTACGGTCATGGGCTGGATGAGATTCCCTCAACGGTCTATGAGGTTCGGTTGGGGCTCACGCTTCTGTACGTTTGCCGCCAGCGGAGGCAGCGCTCGGCTTTCAAAGGTTTGGCTTGCTGACACGCCGCTTGAACGCAGGCATTTCTTTCACGAGCCGGCACTCACGCTCCCGGCAGGTCTTGGCGCCAGCTTTCCTAACGTACGTGACTTTGCCTTCGCCTACGGAGGACTTTCGAACCTGCCGGAGGGCTTCTGGACGAACCTACATTCTCTATACCTCCAAGACAACCGCTTCACCGCATTCCCTTACGCTGCCGCCATGACGGGCCTCGGGCTGATCAACCTCGAGGGGAACCTCCTCACCAGCTTCCCGGAGGCACTCCTCGACCAGCACGACCTTTCCACTATTTTCATCGGTGACAACCTCATCTCTACCTTCCCTGCCGAGATCGCAGATCTGGACGTCTCTTGGTTCTTCGCGCAAGGCAACCCGCTGGAGGGCGCACAGCCCCTCAGCAACAGTGACTTCGAATTTACGGACGTGGACTGGTCCACCGTCTTCACCCTGGCGCCAACCTTGTCCCCGACGAGGGAAGTCACCACCACCCTCGCGCCCACGTCCAGCGAACCGACGGGCTCCAGCGTCTCCACGAGAGGCGTCACCGTCAGCAGCTTCGTGGGTGTCCTCATCCTCGCTGCACTGTACTGATGTACGTGGCAGGACACCTCCATCATCGCGAAAGTCAAAGTCATCTCAAAATTCACTTCAATGTCAAGTTGAGCCTCTTTGTTTTGGTTCTCCCAAAGACCGTTGGTTCGTGACCAGCCTCTGCAGCACTCATGTCAAGCTGAGTTCAAGCTCCGCGTAGCCCCGCGACCTGCTCACCCCCAACCACAATGTAACGTCCGTCACAGCAAGTAAGCTCGCAGCGTACCATCACATGCCAGGCGCTGCGGCGCCGGCGGGATCCGAGTTGCAGTTATCATTACTAACAGTACCTGCCAGTGCCGTGGCGGCCCAGGTCGGGGATAGCCCTCGCGGACACCCAGGCTGGCCCGGCTGGCCGACCTGCGGCCAGTGGCATCCCAGCTCAGCTCTCGAGCGTGCACATCATACCTCCAGCTGGCTGCCAGTTGGGCAGTCCAGCACGGCCAGTGGTACGCACGCAGCTCCAACCCGCCGCGCGCTCGCCTGGCACGGTCCGGACCGTACCGGACACAAAGCGGGGCCCGCTGGGCTGCACCTGCCAGGCTGCCATCATGCCGTGTGATGCAAACATCTCATCGCTCGCATCGCCGTGTGACAGAGCCGCGCCGCCGGCGGCGAGCGCGGGACCGCACTGCAGTGACTGTACCACTGCACGACCAGCTTTGCAGCTTCGCAGCTTCGCAGCTTCGCAGCTTCGCAGCTTCGCAGCTTCGCAGCTCGCAGCTATGCAGCTTCGCAGCTTCGCACAGCTTCGCGCAACGGGGGCGCCCAGGCGGGCCAGCAAGGCGTGTGGGTGGCCCGAGATAGGAGTCAACCTTCCACTGGCACTGCCCGTGCCCGGCGGCGTGGTAACACCGCCGGCCGGAGGCCGGGCCCGGAACCAGAGGTCGCTCCGGACGTGGCACCGACTCGCACGGACCACCCCCCACTCGGCGAGCGGTCCAGCCACTGCCACTGCAAGCTGGCTGCACGCTCTCGCCCGAGACTCGCCGTGTCTCGCGCTCTCGCGCAAACTGTCGTCCCGCTCGCGCGCGCGGCGGACGCGCGCGCGCTCGCTCGCTCTCGCTGACAGTGGCACAGCCAAGCGAGCGATCATGATGAGTCCTAGCTAGCTAGGCCTTGCAGTGGTGGCTGGCTGGCCTGCGTGTCGCCACCAAGCCTACCCATTCAGCTGCGTCAGCCAGCCGGCCGACGCCGCCTGCACAACGTTCGTCGTGAACGTCTTCTCGCCTGCTACCAGCGTAGCGCCTCCGAGCCGCCGCTCTCCTGGCAAGTTCGCCGCCGCGGCCGGTGCCGGCGCGGGTCCCTCGCCTGCTCGTCCCTCTCCATCGCGTTCCTCCCGCAGATGTTTTCCTTCACAGCTCGCGACGAACGTTCAAGTTGTCCTCGAGCAGCAGCCTGGACCGAGGCGCCGTGGGCGTGGGCGCCGCCGCCGACTCGAACTCGCCCTCCAGCAGCGCCAGTGGCACTGGCAGTTCACCATCGCTGGTCCCTCGAAACCGCAGCGGTGGGCCTGCCCGGCAGCCTGATTGCTTGCAAGCGCAGCCTCGCGCAGCTGAGCGCTCCGACTCGTACTTCTCGTCCTGCTCCTCCTCCTCCTCGCCGCCCTCCGCCGCCTTCGGGGAATCCACCTGCGCTCTCGGCGCGCGATTTCGCCGGGGGTCGGAGTCGTGGAGGGCGGGCGGCGTGCCAGCGCCAGGTCCTGTGCCGCGCGCCCGGCCGCCGCGGCGCGAGCAGGCGCGCGCGGGCGGCGCGCGAATATCGACCCGGCGCGGGCCGCCACGCGCGCCCGCGGCCGCCGCCGCGCAGTCGCGGGGCCGGCGGCGGGGGACTCGAGCACGTTCAAAAGACCAGCCTGCCGGCCTGCCCGCGCCCGCTCGCCCGCTCGCCCGCCCGCGCGCCCGCGCGCCCGCGCGCCCGCGAGCGAGCGGCCGGCGGCGCTGCCCAGGGCGCGGCGGCGGCCCGGCGCTCGGCGCGCCGGCGGAGGCGGCCGCGCAAGGCGCCTGCCTGCCTACCTCCGCCTGCGCGCGGGGCATTTTGAAATTCGAAAGGAGGGAGGGTCCAGGGGGAGAGTCGCGGGCTCGCGCTTGCAAGCGCGCAAGCGCGCAAGCGCGCCGGCGCGCGGGCGCGCGGGCGGCAGCGGGGGCGGCGGCGGCGACGGCCGCGGCCTCGGGTGCAGCCGCCAAGGCGCGAGCGGAGGCGGAAGCGGGAGCGAGAGCATGGCGCCGGCGCGCGGCGTGGTGGAGCTGGAGGCGGCGGACGCCTCGCTGGAGTTCGACTTCGACGGCCAGTTCAACGCGTCGTACCAGAGGAATAACAAGACTGGAGGCAAGAAGCACCTGAGGTGCTTCCCGTGCTGCGGGCCAGACCACAGGACCTCGCGAGCGTGCGAGGTGCCGCTGCGCGCCAGGTATCACCATGCGAGCATCACGCCGGACGCGTCGAAAATGTACATTGCGGTGGCGCGCTTCCTGCCACTGAACGAGGACGGCAAGACTGTCTGCAACGAAGACCTCACCGACAGCCTGGGCGACATCAACCTGGGCGCCGTGCTCAGCACGGAGCGGCTGGCGCAGTTCGAGCGCACGCAGGACGCCCCGTTTGAGCCGCTTTTCAGCGCCAAGCTCGTGCAGTTCATGCGCAGCGCGGTGCTCTTCGAGTTTCGCGAAAAGGCTTGGCACTACGGCTGGAAGGGCGGCCGCTACAAGCAGAACAAGGAGCACGTGCTGCGTGTTTACGTGCTCGAGGGCGGGCTCTCGCTCGTGAAGAACGGCAAGCTCAACGTCACTGCTGCCGAGACGGTGCGCTGCATCGCCAAGCTATCCTCGGCGCCCTTCACCGTGTACTCTAGCCGCAGCGCGCCGTCGCGCCCCACCAACATCAAGCAGCCGCTCCAAGAGTCGCCCCACAAGCAGCCGCTCGACGCTACGAGTGCCACGGATATTCCGGGCTTCGCGAACGCGGGCGCCGCACCGCCCTCCATGCACCGCGGCCCGCTCGGCCAGCCCTCGGGTGAGCCCTCGGGCTTTTCGGGTATGGAGGCCTCGGCGCTCTCCGGCAGCGCGCTCATGACGCCCGTGCCGCACGACCAGGACATGCTGACCGCGGCCATGGCATTGCAGCCCTCGCGCGTCTCCTCCGGCCACGCGCCCCTGATGCACCGCCCGGCCATGCAGGCCCTCCATCCGGGTCAGCAATACCAGCAACTCCAGCAGCAGCAGCAGCAGCAGCAGCATGAGCAGAATCAGGACCAGGACCTGCACCAGCACCAGCACCAACTCCAACACCAACGCCAACAACAGTACCAGCACCATGACGGGGGCGCCCTCATGTCCTACGGTGCGCAATACCCGGCCCAGCCCCAGCCGTATCATGATGATGACCGCTTCTTTCTCATAAGCGGGCTCAACGGCAGCTTCGCGCACCAGCAGCACACCGGCCATCACGGTCACGAGGTCCACGTGCCTGACCACGACGCAAGCTGCCAGGACTGCTCCTCGCACCACAAGCGGAGGCGCTTCCCAGAAAATGCCCACGACACGGCCACCGAGACCGGTTCCGTCGGCAACAGCACTGTGCCTTCGACCGTCTCACGCGAGCACACCGTCGACTACTCGTCCTCCTCGCCTCTTGACTCGCCCGAGTCAGATCACGAGCCGCACGAACCGCCCTCGTGCCCACCGGCCTTTGCGGCGGCCGACATTACCTCGCCCACCACGGACTTCTTTTCCTTTGAAGGCGCACACGCAAGTGCTTCCTCATCCTCATCCTCTTCCTCATCCGCCCTCGTTCCGGCGCGCGACGGCATCGTGCGCTCACACCCGTCCGGCTCCGGCTCTGACAGTATGCTTTTCCAGTCCGGCGGGGTCAGCGTCCCTGGTGGCGGTGCGACGTTTGCGCCGTTTGAGGACGCTGGCGTCTCGCAGGGCGACGAGGCCGACTTTTTCCAGGAACTTGACTTTCTCATACCGCACCAGGAGGCTGTCACCGAGTCGCGCCAGCTTAAGCGCAACTTACCCAGCGCTTCCGCCGAGCCGCACGCCATGCCTGCCCCCTCCTCATCGAAGTTCCGATCCCGCATGGTGCACAGAGCGAGCTCCGCCGGCTCCCTTGGGCTCATCGACCTCCCCTCGTCCTCGTCCTCCTCCATCGAGGGCGGCTCTCGCCGTTCGCTCGGCAAGTACAGCAGCTCGCAAGGTGATATTGCCGCACAAGATGTGCCTCCAGGGGCGCCCTTCAACATGCCCGGCCTGTCGGCTGAGCAGGTGTTCGTGTTCGATGACGACCAGGTCGACGAGACCTATTTTGCAGGAAACCACCACTCCGTGTCTGTGCATAACGAGCTACTCACCATGGCCGCGGACAAACCCAAGGCCCCGTCAAAGCCCACGGAGCGCAGTCCTGAGACCTCGGCTCAGGTCAAGGATCCCACGGCCGAGGCCGGCCCTACCACCGAGACTCCAAGCGCAAGCTCAAGCGGCGACGCCGGCGGCGCCAGTAGACCGCATCGCGGCTCCCGGTCGTCCGGGTCGGAGGACCACGAGCCCGAGAAGGAGTCCGACTCCTCCACGAGCGCCAGCGACCTCGCCGAAGACCTGGGCGGTAACTCCGAGGACGACAGCGAGGAAGACAGCGAAGGCGCCTGGGCCTCTTCCGGGATCATCGAGGTTCAACAACATCGGCCCAGCAACGCAGAGGACGATGTCGAGGGCGGGGGCACGAGCGCCGGGGCCTCGTCTGCTACCGTCCTGGAGTTCAAGCACATGCAGGCGAACCTGCGCGCCGAGTCTGCTCCGCTACCCTCGGCACCATTTGCGGCACGCGACCCGGGCGGCCTCGAGCCCAATCCCGACCTGGACCGATCCTTGGCGCCCAAGCCCCGCTCCGCTGGCGCGGTCGAGGATGCTGAGGCGGAGAACACGAGCGCTGTGGCGCACGCGCGCTCCGAGGACCTCGCTAACCCGTCCGCCGTGCAGCCCGCGGAGCACGCCCGCGTGGAAATCGTCAACGCCCAGGTCATACCTGTGGATGAAGACGAGCCGGACTGCGGTCGGGACCTCAAGAATCACGTGGTCCGGCTCTGGTCCGTCAACCCGTGCTTTATCGTCTGCATCTTCTTTGCGGTCTGCGTGCTCGCTTCCGGCATTGCCTGGGCCACGAGTCCGGTGCGCCCGCCCCCAGAAGCTCTCCCACCCGCCTGCCGGGGCAATCTCGCCGAGTCCTGGGACGACCCGTATGCCGCGGTCGTTGACAACTTTGACCGTGCGCTGCCCGCCATTGCTCCAGCGCGCATGGACGTGCGCGATGACTCAGGGGCCGGGCGCGGCGACGACCCGCTCCTGCGCGATGCCGGGCTCGACGGCCCGCTCCTGCCCCGGGCCGGACCCGACGGCCCTCTCCTGCGCGATCGCTCCGCTCCTCCCGGCGCCGGCCTTCGCTTTGTCGCTGATCGCATCGCCGATCGCATGGCGTCCGGCCCGCTGGCCGACCGCATCATGAACCGCCGTGACGCAGTGTCTTCCCGTTCCCTCGAATTGCCTGGCGGGGCTGGCAAGGCGCGTCGTTTGCTCCGTCTCAGCATCGGAGAATGTGTTCAGCAGATTCGCGAGTACCAGCAGGCGACGCAGCAGCGCAACAGCGACCTTGCGCGCAAGGACAGGGTTAGGAACACCTTTTGCTCCTTCCTCGCCCTCCTTTTCGTCTCCGGCGTCTGCGCGCTTGTGCAATTCTTTCGAACGCGCCACCGTCGGGAGTCGCCCCCGTACGGGCATGGGCCAGACCCGGCCATTGAGATGCAGGACCTGCCAACAGCTTCTGCGGCGGACCACCACGACGACGACGCCTCTCCGTCTCAGACGCGCATCATCGTCAGCACCTGATCATGCTCACACGAACTGCACATTTCCTTTTGACAGACTCAGGATCATTGACAGATTTTGATAGATTCACGCGCGCAACTTGCCGTAGCAATTCCCGCGCAGGATGGATGGATGCCCTTTGACCGTCTCGTCAGATGCTCCTGCGTCAAGTCAGTTGTCTTGAGCTGCAAAATCGTCTTCCCCAAGACCTGCTTCTCCATGCGCTTCGTACGGCTGCAGAGAGAGCGAGAGTCGTGGATGAGAGAGACCTCGGCCTTCAAGTTTTGCGCGACATGAGTCCCGGGAGCCCAAGCCCAGCGGGTGCCACGTGGTGGTAGTAGGGTACCGGGTACCATGCCACCACCAGTAACTCGACCAGCTGGCCCAGACCTGCTGCCGGTCGTCGCCGTGCCGTCCAGCAAAACCCATGGCGCGCGTGCCATGGCGGCCGGCTCGTGTTGGCGGTGCGACGGGCGGGGCCTGCGCGCGGGCAAAAAGGGCGTGCTCCTGCCCTGCGGCGTCTGTAGCGGCGGCGCGAACGTCAGCGGCCATGGCACTGGCGCGGGCGGGGCCAAGCGGCTAGGCGGCGGTGGCGGTGGTGATGGTGAGGGAGGCCGTCGCCGCGTCCGCGACGAGCAGGTGCAGCAAGCTCTGCAGGGCCTGCGCGTTGTAGTGGTGGGCGCCGGCGTGGGCGGGTGCGCGGCAGCGCTGGCGCTGGCAAAGCTAGGCATACACGTGACGGTGCTGGAGCGCGACGAGAGCTTCGAGGAGCGCAAGCAGGGGTACGGGCTGACAATTCAGCAAGGGTGGGGCGCCCTGCGCAGGCTCGGGCTCGAACCGCCCAAAAAGGAGACGCCCTCGTACTCACATTTCTGCTTCGCGAGCGACGGCCGTATCTTGGGCTACTTTGGCTCGGCCTTTGCAGCCTGGCTCGCGGCGCCCGAGACGCAGGGCGCGAAGCGCAACGGCAAGTTCAATGGCAAGGGTCGCTTCAACAGCCACGTGCCGCGCCAGCACCTGCGCCACATGCTGCTGCAGCCTCTGGCGCCGGCGGGTGTCCAGCTCGAGTGGGGCGCGCGCTTCGAGGAGGTGCGCGCGCCGCCGGCCGCCGGCGAGCCGGCGCAGGTCGCCTTCGAGCAGGCCGGCGAGCGCCGCTACTTGGACGCCGACCTGATCGTGGCAGCGGACGGCATCTTTAGCGCCGTGCGCCGCGCAGTCTGCGGCGACGATGACCGTCTGCGCTACCTGGACTGCGTGGTGGTGCTCGGCATCGCGCCCGTGCGCCACCCGCTCACACACGAGCGCGTGTGCGAGACGGTAGACGGCGAGACGCGTCTGTACACGATGCCGTTCACGAGCGCGGCGGACGACTCCTTCGAGACTGACGCGCGTCTGCGCGGCCGCGACGCCATCATGTGGCAGCTCTCCTTCCCCGTGGCCAGCGAGGACGAGGCGCGCCGCCTCTGCGAGGACCGCGCCACGCTGCGCGACGAGGCGCTGCGGCGCTGCGGCGCCTGGCACGCGCCGCTGCCCGACCTGCTGCGCGCCACGGATCTCGACCTGCTCTCGGGCCACCCGGTCTACGACCGCGCCGAGCTCGACGCGGACGCACTGCAGGCGCGCCTGGCCGCGCGAGGCCTGGCGGGCCACCTCGCGCTCCTTGGCGACGCTGCGCACCCTATGAGCCCGTTCAAGGGCCAGGGCGCCAACCAGGCGCTCGTGGATGCCGCAGCGCTCGCGCAGATTCTCGCCGATGCGCCAGCCCCGCTTGACCTGGAGGCCGCCACCCTGCGCTTCCACCGGGACATGGCCTCCAGGACCGCCTCCAAGGTCCGCGGCTCGCGCGCTGCCGCCTCGCTGCTGCATCAGCCCGTCTTGGATCCGGACGCCCTCCCCGACCTCTGGCAAGCTGGCGTCTCCGCGCGGACGCCGGACGCCCTCAACGAGGCCGTCATCGCGCTGCGCGGCTTCGGCCACCATCCACACGCGCTGCACCAGGTCAAGATCGACGCTGCCAAAGCCGACGCCGCCTACACCGACGCCAAAGCCGACGCCAAAGCCAACGCCAAAGCCAAAGCTAACGCCAAAGCCAAAGCCAAAGCCGCTAAAGCCGACGCCAAAGCCGCCAAAGCCGACGCCGAGTCGGGGCTGCCATGCGCTGTAAAGAACATCTGAATGTAATTGCATCATGCATGAAAGGAGATGTGTGTGGATCTTGTTGAGCTGCCAGCACGAATGCGTTTCGCCCGTGGCAAAATCTAGCTGTCCCACCACTCCACGGAGCGCGTCCCGCTGTACACGGCGCCGAGGGCACCGATGGAGCTCACCGCCACCGGCACGGGCGCCCGCGTCTTGATGGCGCGCGGCAGCATGGCCGCCACGAGCGTCGACGACAGCCCAAGGCCCAGCAGGTGGCCCTGCTTGGCGTCGCCCTGGCGGATGAGCCACCCGCTGATGAGGAAGCCCGTGCCGAAGCAGCACCCGGCCACCAGCGACGGCACGCTCTTGCCGCGCACGTACCCCATAACGCCGCCTGCCGCCAGGAGGCCGCCCATGGTGAAGCTGAGGTGCGCCTCGCCCGTCATTTCCGCGAACCTCGCGCTGCTCCTGCCGCCGGCCGCCGCGCTGCTGCTGCTGCTGCTGCTGCTGCTGCTCTGGCGCCCGCCTTGGTCGCTGCTGCTGCCGCCGCCGCCCGCCGCCGCGTCCGAGCCCGCGTCGGAGGAGTCGAGCCCGAGGAGGCGATTGCGGCTTTGCAGCGCCATGGACGATGGATGCTGCCGCCGCCGCGCCCCTCGGCGGCCCTGCTCGTGCTCACGGGCGTGCTTCGCTCGCGAGGCGGACGCCGGCGGGGCCCCGCGGCGCAGCGGCCGCCGCGCGCTCCCCGGCGGCGGCGCCAAGGGCGGGCGAGGCCCGGCATGGCCTGGCCTGGCACGGCATGGCGGGCACGAGGAGGCACGAAGAGGCTCCAACCGGCGCGCGCGCGGCGCAGACGGCGAACTCGGCTGCGCGGGCGCGCGCGCGGCGGCTGGGCTGCGCGGCAAGATGTAGGTTGGCGCGGCGCGGCGCGGCGCGGCGGCGCGGCGCGGTGGCGCGGCGCGCGGCGGCAGGCTGGCTGCGCGAGGACCGCGCAAGGGGACGCGAGGGCTGACGGCGGCGCGACCTGCAGGGCCAACAAGGTGCAGTTCAAGATCACGCTGGCGTCCGACAGCAAGCTGCCCTTTCGCGTCATCAAGGTGCCGGAGGAGGCGCCGTTCACGGCGGTGCTGCAGTTCGCTGCCGAGGAGTTCCGCGTGCCGGCCGCGACGAGCGCCATCATCACGGCGGATGGTGTGGGCATCAACCCGGCGCAGACCGCGAGCAAGGTCTTCCTCAAGCACGGAATGGACCTGCGCCTCATCCCGCGCGACCGCGTGGGCGGCAACGGCCCGAGCGCCTGTAGAAGCGTGTAGCTTATCACATGACGATTACAGATTTCATTAGCCGTGATCAGACAGAGCTTCGCTTGGCTTGGCTTGGCTTGGCTTGTATTACGGTCTCACGCGTGTCGCGCGCGAGCGTCATCGTCCGTCGGCGCCGGACGCAATGGTCTCGAGCCAATCGAGCACCTTGCGGGCAATAGGTGAGACCTTGAGCACGCGATTCCGAGCGTCAGCACTCGGGCAAAAGGCCGCCACCCACGCCTTGAGTCGCTGGAGCTCGCGCTGCGAGACGCGAAAGTCCTGCGTGCGGGCCATCAGGTCGGCGTGGCTCGACAGCAGCGCGCGCAGGCCGAGCCAGTGGCAGTCCTCCTCTGGATGGCCCAGCAGGCGGCCTACCTGCTCCCAGAGCGCCGCCAGCTGCGCCGGCGGCTTGGTCATGACGCGCATCTGCCGCAGGTCCTCGGGCGTCAGCTCTGGCGCAGGCGCCTGCACCCGAAATACGCGTGGGCGGCGCCTTGGCCGCTCCGAGGTCGTCGGCCCCTGCTTTTCGCGCGCCCGGGCGGGCTCGCGACCCGCCAAAAAGTGGCCTGGGCCCAACTCTCCAGGGCCCGCGCGACGCGTGCCGGCCGGCGGCGCAGCCACCTCGCATGCCACCTCGCACGCTTGCATGGGGAGCGGCTTGCGGGGCTTGTGCGAGGCGCCTGTACGCGGCGGCGCCCGCACACTGGCCTGTAGGAGCGCCACCGAGGCGCCGCCCAAGTCCTCGCAGCTTTCAGGACGGCCCAGCCGGCTTGCGGTGGCGGACGGCTGCAGCGAAGTGAAGAAGCTGCCCGCTACGAGACAGGACCCGGTGGCAGCCTTATAGCAGAGCTCCAGCACCTCCTTGACGCTGTCCAGCAGCACCTTGTAGCGCGCGCCTGCCGGGCCCTTGCGAAAGCGCGAGCAGCCCTCCTCCCAGACCGAGACGACCACCAGCACATTGTACACATCCCAGCGCTGCAGGAGGTGCAGTAGCTTCTCGCCGCCGCCCACGTAGTTTCCATCGCTGCAGTCCTCCTCGAGCGTCTCCTCCGCCAACTCCTGCGAGGCCGACGGCCCCCCGTCCACCAGACCCGCGCCGCCGATAAGGCTCGCGCTGCCCTCCGCCGCCACGGACGCCAGTCCCGCCACGCGAAAGGCTGACGGCCAGCACGAGACCTCGGTCCACCTGCGCTCCTCCTGCAGCGACGACAGCACGTGCAGCACGTCCGCGGGCCTCGTCACTGGTGCCACGTGCGCCTGCACGCGTCGCCCGCCCGCCAGCGCCCGCACCGGCCCGTGCGTCACCTCCACGTCCATCCACGACGTCGTCGTCACCGTCTCCTCCCCCGCCGCCATCCTTTTTCCGCCCCTCTCCTCCGCCTCCCGCCCGCCCTGCACTGCAGCATGCGCAGCGCCTCGCGCTGCAACAACCCGAACTTCTTCCCCTCCTCCAAGCCACCACGATGCGAGAGAGAAAATGCAGCAATGCGGCCGCGCACCCGGTGTGCCCTCTTGCGCGCACCCCATTAGCGCACACCCATCCTGTTCCCCGCCGCCGCTGCGCAACGGCGCCGTAAGTGTGCACTCCGGTCCCCGAACGCCGCGAAGATATCCTAGGTTATCCTCTCCTAGGGTTAGGGTCGCGGCGCCGTTCCCAGCAGGGGAACCGGCGCAACTTCCCGCGGGATGCAAGGGAGAAGGCCGCGTCCGGTGCAGCCGCACAGAACAAAAAAGGGACTGGGACGCACGCGGGCGGTGGCGGCGACGTGCGCGCGGGGTCCGGTGCGCACAGCGCCACCCCCGGCCGGCGGCGCCAAGGAGAGGCCGCCGCAGACATCCAAGGCGCGGCCAAGGTACGTGCGGGTCGGTGGCGGCGGTGGCGGCGGCGGCGGCGGCGGCGGCGGCGCGCAGCGGTGCGCGGCGCTGCGGCGCGCGGCGCGGCGGTGCGCGGCGCGGCGCGGCGCGGCGCTCGGAGTGGCGCGGCGGCGCGTTTGAAAATTTAAAATGGCCTGGCCATGAGCCCCAGGGGCTGCCGGCTGGCGCTGCGCCTGCCGCGCCTGCTGCGCGGCCGCGGCGTAGGCGGCGTGCGAGGCGGCGCGCTGGGACGGAGAGCGGGCGGCACAGCCGCCGCCCGCGCAGGCCAGGCCTGCGCGGCGGAGGGTGGGCGAGGCAGAAGGTGGATTAGGATGACTGACGGACGGGCTGGTGGACGCGACGCAGATGGCGCACAAGAACAACCCATGGAAGAAGTCCAAGGCGAAGATGCGCTGGAAGTGGCGCAAGAAGCGCACGCGGCGCCTGCAGCGTAAGCGGAGGAAGATGCGCAAGCGGTCGAAGTAAATCTCGTGCCGCGCACGCCAGGAGGAGCCTCCGCCCTCCCTTATAAAAGAGCATGTTCATGACTCTGATGTGCTTTTGATCTTGGCCGCATGGCGATCTCGCACTTGCACTTGCGCTTGCGTGCGATCCCCTGCTTCTTTTTGCGGAACTCCTCTCGACACGCAGGAATGAGCGCGCATGGCAAGAAGCCATGATGTCACCGTGCCTTGGATCCTGCCATGCGTGGCTTGCGCCTCGATGAGCACGAGCCAAGGGGTACTGGTACCGTCGTATCGCGTTGAGTTGTCGTCCCCTTGCAGTGACCTTGCAGTTCTGTTCTTCGCTTGATTCATTTCTCTCCCGGCTCGAAGCGCCTGCGCCGCGAGACTTGCACCAGAGCATGAACGCATCAGCTGGCGTCTTCGACACATACATTGCGCCTTCTCTGCGCGCAGGCGCTTCTCGTTTACCCAATCAGAACCTTGCAGCTGGCCGTTCACGGCGCCTATGGCAGCATGTCGCGCCTGACACGGACTCATGTGGCGGCTCGCGTGGCTGTGCTGGCGCTTCTCAGCAACACCGACGAGGACTCGTCGCAGACCTGCACCGAACGTCAAATCGAAGCAGGATCGGTCCCTCGCGGCGGCGGCGATGGCGGTGGCGGCAGCGAGAAGAACTTCACTCCAAAGGACGTGCCAACTCCAGCTGATGTTTCTTCGCTGTAGAGTACGGAGGAGTGCGTGCAGTTATGGCGTGCAAGCGAGGAGAACTCGCTCTACGCAGAGTTGAGCGATGTGGTGGACGGGGCGATCTCTAGTGCGTGATAAGACAGAAACCTCCCCGTGCGGATGCGGCGGAGGCGCGCGCAGATGCGGCTGTGGCGCGCGCAGATGCGACGGACGGCGCGCAAGCTCGACTCCGAGAACGCGTCTCGCAAGCTGAAGCGACGATTTCACCAGAGCTGACTTGCGTGACCTCTCGATGCCCTCGTCGCTAGAATTCGCGCTGCAGGACACGGCGATTCTGCTCGCACGGAGGTGTCTCTCTCCACAACATCGCCTTGGAACCGGTTTGACTGGGCAGGTTCGCATGATTAACCTTGGCCGCTCATGCCCAAGTATGAGGCCTCAGTTAGCAGGGCAGTGCCTGTGCGGGAGCTGACTCTGCTCCGCAAACTGTTGCCATTTGATATGAACGTTCGTGTCTCCTTTCTGTCCGGACTATGGTTGTTTGCCTCACGCCGCTGCGTAGAGCCTGCCAACATAGGGGCTGAACACTGAAACGGCGTTGAAAAGAGTTGCAGCAATGCCGCATTCCCCCCAAGAGCGGATCAGCGCTCATACTGAAACAGAAGCATTGAAAAGAGCTGGTGCACATGACATGAGCAGGATGAACGCGAAGTTGTGGGAAGCCACCATCTCTACGAGGCCACGCACAATCGCCTTGTCCTCGGAGCCCTCGTCCTGGACAAAGGCCATGGGGAGCATGAGCACCGTCGCGACAAATAGGGTCACTTGCTCGACATGCTTCCAGGATGCGTCCGTGCTCGACAGGAGTTGCTGACCAAAGTCATCGAACGAGCTGAGGACCCTCGGCCCGGTTCTTGCTGTTACTTGCTTGCTACTTCTGAAGCTACTATGTCAGGCTTCATGGGCCGGCAGACCAGCCGCTGAGGCGTGCTGGTGAGAGCGGAGGGACCGAAAGCGAAGGCGCGGCGGAAGCGCAGGTCGCGGGCTTGAGAGCTCGGCGCTTGGACTGGGAAGCAAGCGAGCGCCGCCGCCCGAAGCCAAGCGAGCTGCCCGCTTGCTTGCGTGAATTCTGGCCGCGCGTGAGAGACGTGGTAAACGCGAGCCAACGCCGGACGCACCGTTCTCGATGTGGCTGTAGCCAGTGAAGTGACCGTTGCTCCCCCCGGATGCTTGCGCCAACGGGAACCGCGTCAGGAGTAAGGCTTGGGGCTGCAGCGAGACAGGCGCTCCGTCTCAGTTTTCGGAGAGCCGAGAGAACACCTGACCGGCGGTTGCAGTCGAGAGCGGCCCGACGGTCAGGCTCGCCATCGAACCATCGAATCGCCAAGCTCCCTGGTAGCCAAGCGGTGCTTGAAAAGGACTTGCTTCATGGATACTATGCCAGGTTCTCGTGACAAATGCGGATCGACACCTGCACATCTTGTGTATCGGGATGGCCAGGGCCCAATGTCTCGAGCCGGATACTCTCGGCCTGCTCAAAGAGG
>JABLUY010000267.1:0-46139 GCA_013306675.1 Thraustochytrium sp. TN22 | reverse complement strand
CGGCGGCGGCGGCGGCGCGCGCCCGGTTTGAACGAACGCGAGGGACGGCGCGATGCCGGCCGGCCAAGGCCGCGACGCGCGTGACGACGGACGAGGCGGCGCGCGGCGCGGCGCGGCGCGGCGCGGCACGGAGCGAGCGAGAGGGCGGGCGGGCGGGCGAGCGCGTGCCGTGGTGGGCTGCGGCTGCGGCTGAGGCTGCGGCTGCCGCTGCGGCGCCGGCCGGGGCAGGGCGGGCTGGCCGCGGCGGTTAGTGGCGCGGGTACGAGCGCGAGGACGCAGGGCTGACGACGAGCGGGTTGACGCGAACAGGAGCAGCAGCGAGAGCAGGGGAGCGTAGAGAGGCGCACGCGCAGCTAGGCAAGATGAGTAAGAAGAAGGATAAGGGCAAGAAGATGGGGCTGGGCGAGTTCCTGGGCGCCGGGTTCAAGACCGAGGGCGACCTGCTGCCCCGCGCGCCGAGCGGCATGCCGCGCGAGGACAGGCGCGGCCGCGGCGGCTTCGGCGAGGCCGGCGCCTCGGACGGCGACTGGGGCCGTGGCGAGCGCGGCGGCTTCGGTGGCGGCGGCGGCTTTGGTGACGACGAGGCGCCCTTCTCGGCTGCCGACGAGGACACGCAGTGGCGCCGCGGCCCGGCGCCGCCCATGCGCGGCGGCCCCGGCATGGGCGGCCCCGGCATGGGCATGGGCATGGGCATGGGCGGCGGCCCCATGGGCGGTGGCGGCTTCCCTGCGGAGCAGGACGAGTGGCGTGGCGGCGGCATGGGCGGTGGCATGGGCGGTGGCATGGGCATGGACGGCCCGGCCTTCTCTGCTGCCGACGCCGAGGACGAGTGGCGCCGTGGCCCGCGGCCCAACATGGGCGGAGGCATGGGCATGGGCGGTGGTGGTGGCGGCGGCGGCATGGGTATGGACGGCCCGATGCCGAGCGCTGCGGACGGCGAGGACGACTGGCGGCGCAACCGCATCCAGCAGGCGCCCATCCCGTCGCGCCCCCCGGCCGCGCCCAGCGAGGCGGACGCTTCGGACCAGTGGAGGAGGTCGACCCCGCCCGCGCCCACGGCCAGCCCTTCTGCGGAGCCTGCGGCGCCCGCGCGGCCCAACCCGGCCAACGAGGACAACTGGCGCCGCGGTCCCGCGCCGGCCACTTCGGCGCCAGCGCCTGTGCGTCAGAACGCGCTCGGCGAGGACAACTGGCGCCGCGGCCCGCCGCCCGCCGAGGCCGCCACGCCGCCGCCTGCCGCGGCCGCCGACGGCGCCGATGGCGAGGACGGCCGTCCGCGCCTGAAGCTGGTCAAGCCCAAGCGCGCCGCCGCGCCGGCCGCCGAGGGCGAGGGCGAGGCTGCTGCCAAGCCCGCCGAGGGTGGCGAGGCGGCCGAGGCCCCCGCGAAACCGGACGCCGGTGAGGCCGCCGTGCCCGCCAAGGAGGCGCCGGCAGCCCCCGCCGCCACCGAAGAGGCCGAGGCTCCCGCCAGCGAGACGCCGAGCGCCGGCGCGAGTGAGGCGGCGCCGGCCGCACCCAAGGCCGAGAAGCCCAAGGGCGCCGACAAGTGGGATAGCATCTTTGCCTCGTCCAAGCCCAAGGAGCCGGAGCGCCACCGCATGTACGGCGACAGCAACCGCGATCGGGAGCGGGAGCAAGAGTTCTCCGCCTTTAACCCGCGCCGCCCTGCGCCGGCGCCCGACGCCTTCAACCGCGGTCGCGGCGAGGCCGGCGAGGCCGGCGGCTTTGGCGGCCGCCCCGGCGGCTTTGGCGGGCCCGGCGGCCCGCCGCGCGAGCGTCCGGGCTCCCACGCCTTTGGCTCTTCGCGCCGCGACCGCGAGGAGGGCGGCTTCCCCGGCGGGCCCCAGGGCGGCTTCCCCGGCGGGCCCCAGGGCGGCTTCCCTGGCGCCCCCCAGGGCGGCTTCCCTGGCGGCCCCCAGGGCGGCTTCCCTGGCGGCCCCCAGGGCGGCTTCCCCGGCGCCCCCCAGGGCGGCCCTCAGGGTGGTCCCGGCGGCTACCCGGGCGGCCCGCAGAGCGGCTTCCCCATGGGCCGCCGTCAGCCGGACTACGACCGGGAGCGCGCCTCCATGGCCTTCGGCAGCAGCGGCCGCCGCGACCGCGAGGAATTCGGCGCTCAGGGCGGCTTTGGCGGGCCCGGTGGCCCTGGCGGCTACGGTGGGCCTGGTGGCCCCGGCGGCCCCGGCGGCTACGGCGGCCCTGGTGAGCGCGGCGGCTACGGCGGCCCCGGCGAGCGCGGCGGCTTCGGCGGCCCCGGCGGCCCCGGCGAGCGCGGCGGCTATGGCGACGAGGAGCCGCCCGGCCGGCCCAAGCTGGGCGTGCGCAAGTCGCGAAACCTGGCGGAGCTGGCGGAGCTGGGGGACAAGCCCGGCAACTGGGGCGACGACGAGGTCAGCTCCTCCAAGCCTGCCGCCAAGGGCGGCGACGCCGGCAAGAAGAAGGAGCTCACCGAGGAGGAGCTCGTCGCGCGGACGGACGCCATGCTCAAGGCGTACATGCTCATGGAGAACAAGAAGGATGCCGTGCAGGCTGTGCGCGAGCTGGATAACCAGGACTTCATGCCGCAGGTGGTGCGCAAGGCCGTGCTGCGCGGCAGCAAGGACGGCGTCAAGGAGTGCAAGCTCATCGTGGCGCTCATCGAGTCCCTCGTCAAGGAGGAGCTCGCTCGCCCCGCCGACGTGGCCGCCGGCATGGAGCTCGTGTGTGCTAAGCAGAAGCAGAAGATGGACGCCGGCGACGACGTGGACAAGGATCGCCTTGAGAACACGCGTCGCATGGCCAAGATGCTGCAGGAGAAGGAGTGCTTTGGCGAGGAGGACCTCGGTGAGGCCCTCGTTGCCGTGGCCCTGCCCGACTTCAAGAAGAAGGGCGCGGCGGGCGAGGGCGAGGACGACGACAGCGCCGACTCGCAGCTTGTCGACAAGCTGTTGGCCTCGGGCGCCCAGGGCAAGGAGCTCGCCGAGAAGGTCAACCCGGCCGAGGTGTCGGCGGACTTTGGTGTCGCCTTTATCGAGCGCGCCCTGCGCTCCAAGCCCGACCTCGTTGAGGACGAGAACTGCACGTGGGCTAGTCCCAGCGGCTACGGCCCGCTGCTTGCCAAGCTGATCTTCGAGGAGGAGCCCAGCTCCGACAAGCTCAAGCTGCAGATCCGCATGCTCGTCGCCGTGCAGACGGCCTTTGACAAGGCCGGCTTCCCGCGTGCGAGCAACAACCAGAGTCTGCTCGAGAAGGTCTTCATGCTGTTCTACAACAATGACGTCGTGCCCCCCGAGGCGATCATCGAGTGGAAGGACGACCTCACCGACACGCCTGGTAAGATGACCGCGCTTGTTCAGACCGCCCAGTTCGTGGCCTGGCTCGAGGAGGACGACGATGAGGAGGAGGAGGACGACGAGTAGGATCCAGAACTGAGCAGACAAGGAGAAGATGAAGATGAAGATGGGCGAGCCCTGCAAAGTCTCCATCACCCACCACCACATGGCCTCAACTGTGCCTCTACCTAACAAAGCTTACCAAGGGGCGCGTGCTGTCCCATGAGGCCCAACCGTAGTAGAGAGAAAGAGAGAGAAAGTGAGACGAAAACTTTTGATTGCGAGGAGCAAAGCGAGGAGGAGCAAAGGAAGCTTGACCAGCGCGAGCAGCAAATCAGGCTTGGAACAGGCATGGACCGAGACATCCTCATTTCTCAGAGATGTTCTCAGAGCTTCTCGGTTTGACACTGGCTCCGCAAGTCGCGCAGTGTAGCGCTCGCTCGCCGGCACAAAGAAAGTTCAACATCTCATGGAATCCAAGAGCGACGAATGGCCTCCACGCATGTGTTCAAGACCTTTCTCCCAGCGCCGAGTGACTCTGGCCCGTGCCTTGTACTACAAAACTACATCATCACGAAGCAGCAACGCTGGCTAGCTCGCTCACCCGTCAGGAAGTGAGAGCTCAACATCTTGGGGTGGGCTCCTCGCAGGTTGATCTGATCCTCTGGAGAGAGCGGCGAATGGTGGCTTCCATGGGCATGTGTGTGTGTGCGTGTCGTTCCTCCCAGTCGCGCCGCACCCACTTTCCACGCCAACACCGCATCCGCCATCATACCTGGCGCTCGCCGAGGTCACTTCTCCCCTACTGCTCCTGGAGAGAGCGGCGAATGGCCTCCTGGATCATCTCCTCTTCGGTCATTTGCGAGTCCTCGCCACCACCACCGTTGCCACCTCCGTTGCCACCATTGCCGCTGCTGCCGCCCATGCCTGGCATGCCTGGCATGCCTGGCATGCCGACCCCGCCCATGATAGAGCTGGCAAAGCCAGGATTGTTCATGAGTGCCTGGACGGCCGGGTTCTGCATCATGGACTGCAGGCGCTCCGGGTGCTCAGCGAACTCCCGCAAAGAGTGCGCGAGCATGGGGTTGCTCTGCGCCATCTGCTGCACGTGGGGCATCTGGAGCATGCTGCGCAGCAGCTCGGGGTTGGCCGCCATCGACTGCATCATCTGCGCAGCCATGGGATTGCCGCCCATGCCGCCCATGCCGCCCATGCCGGAGAATGCGGAAAACGGGTTGGCGCCAGGCGCGGGCGCCGCACCGGGCGCGCCGGCGCCGGACGGCGCGGCGCGCGGCTCGCCAGCGCTCAAAAGGCCTGCGAGCCTCTCGTGGCCGTCCACCACCTTCTGCCAGGCCTCCTGCGTGGCCTCGAGCACGAGAAGCTCCTCGCCAGCGTCCGTCTCCTCCTTGAAGCCGAGCGCGAGGAGGCAATCCATGGCGCCTGGCGCAGCAAGACGCTTGGCCAGGGCTTGATTGGACCGCTTGATCTTACGGTACTTGGGTTCGAGAGGGAAGTCGATGAGATTCTGCACGATCTTGTGCAGAGTCTTGAGCGCCACGGTGCGGTCCTTGGCCGGGGCCTGGTCCAGCTTGGCAAGACTGGCCGTCAGCGGGTCCACAGCGGCATCCGCCGCCGCCGCCCCGCTCGCGGCAGCCGCGCCGCCCTTGCTGCTGGCGCCCGAGCCCGGCTTGGGCACCATGTGAATGACCTCGTCCTGTTGGATGTTGTAGGCAGAGAGCGCCTTGTCGTCGTCCTTGAGGAACTGGCCCTTGAAGATGAGCCGCTGGTCGCCGGCCGCGTAATCGGAGACGCGCGCCACGGCGCGCTTCAGCTCGGCAACGGTCGCGTCCATGGACCGCACTTTGGGGGTTACCGGGTGCTCCTGCGTTGAGATCTTGACGCGAAGCTCGATGCCGCCATCAGCCGCCGCGGCCGCCTCCGCGGCCTCAGCGTCTGCGCCCAGCGCAAGCGCGTCCGTCGCCAGCGCAGCGGTGGTGGTGGCGGCGGCGGCGGCGGCGGCGGGAGGGGTGGCCGGCGGCGGCGCAGCGCTCGTGGTGGCGGCCGCGGCGCCGCTCGGCACTGCCTGATTGAAGGGGATCATGTCGGCCTGCATGCGCTGCTGCATGCTCTGGTACATGGGCGCGATCATCTGACCGAGCGGCGTGTTGAGCACGCGGCTAGGCAGCTCCACGATATGGGACGGGATGCCCTGGCCGTCGAGGAGGAACTTGGCGACGGCGTCGGAGAAGTTGTTGCAGTTGTTGTGAAAGAGGTCGTAGCGGTCAGGCGTGAAGTCCGCGTTAATGCTGGTAAGAAAGTTGTGGAACTCCTCCTGCGTCTTGCTCGTGGTGCCCAGCGAGAGCCGCTCCACCGGCATGAGGCCAAACTGGCGCACCACCTGGTCGTGCTCCATGCGCTGGATGCCGCCGCCGTAAAAGTACTCGCGCCCGAACACCAGCACGCCCGTGTGGTAGACGGCGTCCACGTGGAACCCAAGCATCGACTGCGACATGGTGCGCGCCATGCCTGCGCTCAGGTCGTACACGTGCAGCACCACCTCCATGGCGCCGAGCGGGCACAACAGACTGACGCAGGCAGCGCCGGCGCGCGGCGACGGTCGCCGCGGCTGGGCGTCGGGGCGCGTCCGGGGCGGCCGCGCTGCCACGCGCGAGGCGGCCTGCCTGCCTGCCTGCCTGCCTGGCAAGCCCGCGCAGCTCCGAGTCGGCGATCGTGGTCTGCGCCGGTAGCTTCGCGAAGAGGGGGGGCACCGGCGGCGCTCGGGCTGGCGCGGCGGCGAGCGCGCCTGCTCAGACCAGACTGCGCGAGGCCGGCCCGCGCGTCAAACGCGCGCCGCGCCCCCCCGCGGGGCCATGCACGATGGCGAGCGGCACCGACGGCGAGCGCAGCGAGCACAGCGAGAAGGGCAGCCGCAGCGGCTGCGCCACGGAGCGCGGCGAAAACGCTTGCGCGCGGGAAGGCACTGGGTGGGACGCCGCCAGCGCCCTGCAAAATCGCTGCAGCGCCTCGGGCAGCGGCAGCGTCGCGGGGGCCGCCAGCGACGCCTGCACGCGCTGCTCGCCGTCGCGCAGGCGGATTTCGAGCAGGACGCCCACGTCGCGCAGGTCCGCTTTGGGGGCAGACGCTCCGTTCGTGGCCGTGCCGGCCTCGGTCTTGAAGTCCGAGTCCGAGTCCTTGGCGACAACGTCCTGGTCGCTCTCGACCCTGCTGACGCGTGCGACGCAGGCGACGCGCGCGTGCGAGCCGGCGGACGAGACCCCGAGCAAGCGGTGCTCGAAGTCCCGCAGCGCGTGCGAGGGCGCCTGGCCCGCGAGGCGGCCCGCACGGCGCCGCGCGCGTCGCAGCGGCGCGCAGGGCTGCTCGGCGCTGCAGCTGTGGCCCTGGTCCGCGTGCAGGGCGCGCGCTTCCTCCTCGCGGGCGCCACGCACGCGAATGCCCATGTCTAGCGCCAGGCAGTGCACCAAAAGCGCCTCCATGTCGATGCGCACCTGCTCCAGGATATGGACGCCGCCGACCGGCAGCTCCGGGTCCACCCCATGGGTCGGCGACAGCGTCATGCGGAGGGGGACCCAGCACGTGGACATCCAGTGCCAGCGACAGCCGGCTTGAGGAGCAGTGCACTCGCTGCTGTCGCGGATGCTACTCGCGCCGTCTGCTGTGCTGGGCGTCTCGGTCTGCCGCACGCGGAAACGCGTCACGTGCAGCGCGTGCTCGCCAAAGGGCAGCACGAGCACGTGCTCGTTGGTGCGCAAGTCGACGCCGAGGCGATCCTCGTTCACGATAGCCGCAGCGCAGCGCGCCTCGGCTCGCGGTAGCGTGACCTTGAAGGTGGCCACGTGTTGCGGCGCCGCGCTGCGCACGAAAATGGAAACCTGCGTGTCCCCCAGCTCATGGCGCAAGGCCGCCACCATGGCCGCGCCGTCCTCGGTCTGCGCCACGGACACGTGCTCGACGTCCGGGCCAAGTCCCTCGCACGACGTCAGCAGCGCCACCTCAAAGTCCAGCTCGAGGCGGTGGCGCTGCGCGTCGAGCCTCCAGCACTCGACGCTCCCCAGGCCGTTGCCGCCCATGGCCAGCACGCGGAGCCCAGGCGTCACGAAGCCAAGCAGCGAGGACTGCGCGAGCCTCCTGGTGTGCCGCACGGCCTGCCGCAGCGAGACCGCCTCGCGCGGCTGCAGCGCGCGCGCGAAGAACCCTGGCGCCGGTGCGCGCCCCATCTCGCGCAGTCGCAGTCCGCGCACCACGTCCGCCACGCCGCGCTGCCCAACCGCCTCGCCGCGCCGCCGCCGCTTGCGCGCGCGCTGCCCCATCGCCGCTCCTGTCTGCGGCGGCGCGCCGGGTTCGCGCGCGGTCTTGCGTACCAGGCCTCGACGCCCTCAACTTTTTGACATCATCCTCGTTCATGTCGTCTCGGTGGCGGCGGGGAGCTCAGTTCGCGTTCAACCTAACCACCGCATTCACGGAGACCCGATCGAGCGCAGCCAGACGGACTCCAACTTTACGAGGTCGACCGTGTGCTAAGCTATTTCAGGACGCCGAGGTCGACTCGGGCGGCTTTCACGTCTCGCCGCATTCGTCGGACTTGCTCTCAGCACCCCACCATCATGATCTCCTTGGACTCGCAGTCAACCAAGAATGATGGTTCTCCCCCTCCGAGACTCTCTGTGCTCTGTGACGTGAATGCAGCCTGGCATGTGATGTTTTTTTGCCGTCAAGCCCAGGGCCGTTGCATTGTTGTCATCTCCAATTCTAGCTACTAGGCTCGAATGACGGCACGTCAAGGATCTTTGTTTCGAGTGCACCACACAAGATGTGCCGGCTCGATGGAAGACGAAATGGGATAGGCCTTTCAAATATTGCGTCCGGCCGGCCGTGCCGCCCTCGGCGTCCAGTCAATCATGTTTAACGGCCGATCGCGCGCCGCAGTGCCGATCGCTCGCACCATTTCAACTTGGGCTGCTTTCGAGCTGCCGCCGCCTTCCAAGCGGCTTGATGGCTGTGACTATCGCGCAAACGGCACCGGCGGCAACTCTCCGCGAACGCACATACATCACTCACTAACAGCACCAGCAAAAGTCCGGGCTCCGCAATAAATCTACGGTTGAAGGAAGAACTTGGGTGAATCTGACACGCGACTCCACATGCTCTTCCTCTCCCAGGGCGGATTCGCATCCTACAGGAGGTGGCCCTCGGGCTCCGGGTGGTCGGTTGAAGTAGGATCGGAGCTTACGGGGCCACGGGCAACTCGGCCGCGGGCAACCGGGGCAAGGACTGTGATCTGGTCATCGAACGAGCTCGCTCGAGGTACGTACTACCCGTAGCGATCTCTAGTAGCAAGCTAGAGAGCTACCCTGCCTGGCACCCAACCTCAGGAGCCTGTACGGCCCTGTAGGCCGGCCCCGACCCAACCTGCCCTCAGCGTTGCGCCGCTGTGCTTCCACTTCGCCCCGGAGTCTCGGCGCCACTGGCGAGACGCGCCTCCAGGTTCGCTTTCTACCGCGAGCGCTCCGAGGAGGACCAACCAAACCGTAACGGCTGCAGAGCACAGGTGACGATGGTGCCGGGCCGCGCCGAGGCTCCGGCCCAAGGCGCCCTACGAAGCCTGCGGCGCCCCGGGCGGGCGGCCGTCGCTCGCGGCCCTCGCTTCGGCAGCGCTGCGCGTGGGGGCAACCGTCGTCAGAGGTGCGTGCATAGCACGCAGGTGGAGCCGCGGCCATTGCATCTGCATCTCAAAGAGAGCGAGACCAGCCAGGTCGACGACGGGACACGAGCCCCGACTGCAGCGCGCAGCTGCCGTACTTCCGCAACACGCACTGGCCGGCCCCGAGCGTCGGTAGCACGGCGCCATTGCTTGCCCGGGCGTTGGCGGGACCACGCCCGAACTTCGGCCTGAGCCTTGCAGAGGGACGGACGACTCGGAGCGGCGACGGAGCGAGCAGCTGCAGCGCTTCCTGTCCGAAACCCCGGTCCCGCGCCTGCAGTCTGGCAGGCGGTAGGCGAGGCGGGCAAGTCTTTCACGGACACGGGCTGGTCTGCCTGCCTGTCTGCGATCAACTGCAGTCGCTGGCCGGCCACGGCTGGCGGGACGCGGCTTGGGCCAGTGACTCTCCCCAAACGTAACGTTAACGTTTGTAGCTGACATGCCTGATTGAGCCACTGCAAAGCAAAGCAGTCGAAACGGTAAACTGGAAGAGCGACTCGAACTCGACCGACCGCGACGGAGGTGCAAGGCACAACGCGCCGCGCCGCGAACCTGACAGAGAGAGAGAGAGAGAGAGAGAGAGAGAGAGAGAGAGGGGAAGAGCCTTCAGAGCCCCTCGCGCGCAAAGCGAGCCTGACAGGACATCGGCATAGACCTTTCGTAGGACCTGCCCGACGTGGGCGTCGCGCCGCCGTGCGCGGAGCGAGCACTCGTGCTGATTGGCAGCAGCGGGCGCGTTGGCGTCGGCGGCGGCGGTGGCGGCAAGCGCCAGGATGATTGACAAGGCACACCCGCGCAAGTACCTCAATGAGGCGCTGGGCCTCGAGGTGGCGCGGACGGACTTCGGCGGCGAGATGTCGAACGTGCGCAAGTATGGCTCGCTCGTGGGGCGGTTCCGCTTCGGCATGCTCGGCGTGCTGAGCCTGCTGCAAAAAGGGCAGAGCAAGACGAACCCGCTGCTCCTGGGTGTGACGGAGCTCATGAACCTGCTACAGCTCTTGTCGTTCACCTTCAACACGAACACCGGGTTCCCGTGGTCTTCGTGGGTGACGGAGAAGTTCGTGCCCATCCTTCAGGCCGCCAACCTGTCAATGCTGTCGTCCGGGACGGGGTCCTGGACGCTGGTCATGTTCCTCGGCTCGCTGTCGGTGGTCATGGCGACTTTCGGCGCTGTCGTGTATGTGGGGTATGCCTTCGCGACGGATGGCGTGCGGCAGTTGTGGCTGCTGACACCTCTGCGCATCATGCTGGACCTGCTCACCACGGTACTCTACGTGCCGGCGCTGGACTCGTTGCTGCAGATCTATCAATGCGAATCCAAGCTCAGCACCAGCCTCACGTGCGGCGGCACCGTGCACTTGTTGTTGAGTGCGATGAGCGCATGTTTGTCGTTGGTCTTCATGATCTTTTCTGGGATGGCAGTCATGGTCATCATCGAGCGGAGCCCGGCCTCGGGCGACATTGGCGCCAAGGTCCACGGGAGGCTGCATGCGTTCTCCCTGGGCCTGCGTGGACTGATGAGCTTCACCTTCGTGGCGATCGGTACCAGCAATCCAATCCTGCTCATGGTGCAGATCGTTATCAGCGCCTTTTTGCTCTCCTTCTCCTACTACTACTACATGCCATACTATTCCATGGCGCTCAACAAGTTGTCCATGATGGTCTACGGCACCTTCTTCTTCTCGACGCTCTGCCTGGTTTTGGAAATGCTGGCCTACCTGGACGTGACGGAGCGCTTTGGCGCATTCATGCCCTTTGCAGTGGGCGCGCCACTCTGCTGGTTCACCTGTGAGTCGCTCGTGGAGAGTCGCATTCGCCGGCTGCGATCGGTCCAGATCGCTTCCGTCGAGAACCCGCTGGTGGCGGAGCTCGTGGCGCGCTGCACATACCCGCTCCCGGCGACGCCCTGGGAGCAGTGCCGCAAAACATACCTGGCGCTCGTGGAGGTGCACTTTCCCAAGAGCGCCTACATGGCCATCCACGTGTCGCTCCTTCTGCGCGACTGCGGCAACGACCCATTGCGGTCAGAGCGGTACTTGCAAAAGTGCAAGTCGCTCGATCTGCACTTTGACGAGCGCTTCGTCATCTTCAAGCACCAGCTGGACCAGGAAACGCGCAAGAGCACGGGCACGGAGGAGGGTGGCGCCATCAACTTTATGGCCTTCGACAACCACATCAACCAGGCGCAGCAGCTTCTCATTCAAGCCATGGACAACATCGTCTCTGTGATGCGCCACCTCAGGACCGGTGCGATGAATGAGATGGAATTGCTGCGTCTCGCGCACAAGCTGCGGCGCTCCTCAGATAGCGCCAACTTCCACTTGGAGCAGCTCATGCGCATCACCCGGGACTCGGCGCTGGTCTTCCGGCTCTATAGTCTATACCTGGAGTACGTCATCAACGACAAGTTCATGGCCACGGCGCTCATGGACCAGGCCATTGCGCTAGAAGAGGAGGCGGAGCGCTGTCAAACCAACGGCGGCGTGACCAACCTCAAGAACAGCCTTCACGGCACGATGACCATCAGCGGCGATGAGGCCTCCATCGGCATTATCCGCAACGTGAGCCCAAACCTGTGCAAGATGCTGGGCTACGCCTCCGGGGACGAGCTCGTGGGCCGCTCCGTGAACGAGATCGTCCCGTACCCTTACGATCGCATGCACGATGCGCTGCTCCTCATGCACCTGCAGCACACGACGCACTTTCTGCAGCGTCGCGTCGACGTGTGGTCCGAGCACGCGGCTGGCTATGTGATTGCCACGCACCTCGAGGTGAGCTCGGAGATCGACCCTAACAGCGGCGAAGTAATCTTCCACGGCCAGCTGTACCGGCGGCGCGTGGACAAGACGGACTTCATCTGCATTGACCGCCAGACGATGCACATCTACTTCGCTTCGCGCGGCGCCTTCCTCAAGATCCTGCAGATCCCGTCACCGGACCGCAAGGACCGCGTTGGTAACCTGCGCGATTTCATGACGGAGGCCGAGATGAAGTCGCCCATCTTCAAGCACCTCTTGCAGCACGACTCTGAGGGCACCATCAGCTTCAAGGGGAAGCCGTATCACGTGGAGTCGAGGCTCACCAAGAAGGCCGTGCCGGCGATTGGCGGCAAGCCCGCGATGGAATTCGACATGGTTCTCCTGAATTTTGACATGGAGCTCTCGGCCGCGATCCCAGGCGCCGAGGAGGCTTCCACCATGTCGCGCGAGGACCGAAGCGCCTTTGGCAAGCTGATGAACCGCATCCGTGATGAGGACGAGCAAAAAGCGGCGGCGCACCGCACAACCGCAGAGACCATCCACGAGGCAAAGGCGGTCGAGCCGGACTCGGCCAGCGGGCTGAGTGCTGCCTCGGACGAAAAGAGTGTCGCCTCGGACGAGAGTGCGCGGCCGCAGTCCGCGGCTGCTGATAGCGGCAGCGACAGCGAGGATGGCGACGGGGAGAAGGATGATGGCGGTGCTAGCAATGCTGACGGCGACAGGTCGCCCAAGACTCCGTCTCGCGTAGTCGAGTCGGAGATCGAGGAGATTCAACCCATGGGCAATGAGCAGGCGAGCGAGCCTATGAGTCCGCCAAGGCCGAGCCATGAAGAGCTTGAGCGCGATCCTCGCGACGACAGCGCGGCCCCTCCAGGCTACATCTCCAAGGCCATCTCGAGGCGCATCATTGCGCAAAAGTCGCATAAGTCCATGAAGCTTCGGTCGGGCCGCAAGTACAACAAGGTAGGCCCTGACTCTGACGATGACCTCGCAGATGAAGACAACCGACCAAAGGACAAGATGCTGCAGCGGCATGACACGCAGATCGGGGGCAAATCGCGGGGCATGCCCGGGATGTCCACCATTCTGGACGATCGCCTGAACAAGAGCGGCCGCGATGACGAGGATTCACAGGCTTCCTCTTCGGAGGCAACCTCGCAGGCGGGCCGCAAGCGGTCCGTGTACGACCGCGTTCAGCGTGGTATCTCGCGCAAGGGCAAGCAGGTCCACAAGTACCGACGGCTCACCATCATGTCGGCGGTCATCTGCTTCGCGCTGAGCCTCAGCGAGTGGTTCATGCGCCGCGACGCCTACAGCGTGGGCCTGGAGGCTATTGCCCAGGTCTGCAACTCGATGCGGCGCAGCTTCTATCTCGCAGACCTGGCTGTGGCGACCTTCGGTATCTACTCAAGCGCCAGCATCAACGCCTCCCAGGCGGAGGTCCAGGCCTATATCGATGACGTCACGACTGACCTGAGCGAACTCCTCGAGCTGCACATTACCGTGACGGAATCCTCGGCGAATGACGGCAACGACGTGCTCGAAGCTCTGAACCAGGAGCCCTCCATTGAGGTCTATGTGGACTCCAACACGCTGGAGGAGAAGAGGAGTCTATGGCTCGCCGTGCATGAAATCATCACCAGCGTGCACGGTATGATTGAGGAGCTGGAGGACTACGCTTCCTTCACATGTTCAGCCTCGTGTGCCTTCATCCTGAATAACGCCCCGGTCAACATCTTTTTGGCCTCCAACAGAGCGAGCCACATCTACGCTGAACTCGCGGTGGAGTCGCTACAGTACGTGCGCTTCTACGAGTACATGAACATCTTCTTCGTGGCTGGCACCTTCATCGTCTTCACGATCTTTTTCACCGTCCCGACCATCCGCGAGGCGTGGTTATCCTTCCGTGAAAGCTGCATAATCCTGTACAAGGTGCCGCGACAGACCATCAAACGCGTCGCGCAGGAGGCGCAGGAGCGATACAGCGCGGTACGAGAGCGGCTGCGCGAAGAGTTCGACTTCGACTTTGACGACGGCGACGGCAGCCAGGAGGACGCGCCCTTACCGCTGGGCGCGCAGAGTGTTGCGGAGCGCTCCATGCTGGATGAGCGTGAAGACATCAAGCGCAACAACGCGGATAAGCTCATGACGCGCCAGGATTCCACGGACTCCGTTCGGCTCCCGGCCTCGGAGGCTGGCTCTTCGAAGGCAGGCCAACGGCACAAGACCAAGTTTCTTGGCGTCACCAACAAGGTGGAGGTGCAGACTGGAGGCCCGGCGCGTGACGCACGCATCACGCCCGCTCGCGCGGCGCGCCTCGAGCGGAAGCGGCGCCACGAGAGGCGGGAGAAGCGCAAGGAGAAGCGAGACGTTGTGCGTCTGGTTACTTTACAGAGTCTGCCTTTTCTCGTGACGCTCGTCTACGTGGTGGTCATCTTCTTCTACGAGTCGTACTCGCTCTCCATCCGTGTTTCCCTCAGCCGCATGGTCAATATGGCCGGTCGCCGCTGGGTCAAGACGCACGCTGTCATGTACTACCTGGGCGACGCACAAGCTGGTCTGGGGGAGCAGTCCTGGAGCCAGTGGTGGGATCGCATCGACGAAAAGATTGAGTATGCAGAGGGGCTGCTCGCTCAGTCCATCGATCTCGACTATCAGCTTACCTACGGCAACGACACCATCGAGGTTCAGGCTGTCCAGGATCAGAGTTCCTTTCCGACCCAGTACGCTCTTCTCTTCGACGACGCCTGTCTCGCCACCTGCCTGGCCTACCCAGACAACCCGTGGAGCAAGGCATGTGCGACCGGTCTCAAACGCGGGTTCGACAATTTCAAAACTTTCGCCAACCTCTCCTTCACGGAAATGGAAGCGGAAGGCGCTTCGCCGAGAGAGATTGCGGACGCGATGGCCGTTGTGGGCGGGACGGAGGGCATGACACAAACGGAGCGTTTTGCCATAGTCCGCGTCGCTATCAAGGCTCTTTCCGAGGCGCTTGAGGAATCCATGTCGCTCTTCAACTCGCACCTCGTAACCATCGTCGACTCTCAGCTCCTCACCGGGCGCTTCATGCTCTTTGGCTTTTGGTTCTTCCTCGTCATCAGCTCCTTTTACGTCTTCCGTCGCTACGTTGCGGTCAACCGCAAGATGCAGGACCTTCAGTTCCTCCTCGTCGCCTTTCCCGCCCACGTCTTTGATGACATCCCCGCGCTCGGCAACATTATTCTCCTGGAGAAAGAGGCGAAGCATCGCAAGTGATGACGAGGCTCAGGGCAAGCCTTTGTTTGATTTTTTTTCTTTCTTAGCTGAGCGAGCCATCCGAGAGAAAGTCTTTGACGGAGCTCTACGTCAAGGGTCTTCACAACTTGCGCGCAGAGATCTAAGAGCTAAGATGGTCCAGTTGCAATTACTGTGGATCAGACTTGCTTGTCGCCGCCTCTTGGCATCTCCTCTGCCGCGCGAGGCACAGTCTGCTCTTCCGCGAACTTGTCTCGCGCCGCAACATTCACTTCTTCCGCCCTTTCTTTCTTCTCCATCATCGTCTCCTCCTTCTTCTCCGTCACGGTCTCTTCCCCTTTCTCCGTCATCGTCTCCTCCCTTTTCTCCGTCATCGTCTCCTCCCTTTTCTCCGTCATCGTCTCCTCCTCCTCCTCGTCGTCGTCGTCGTCCTTCTCCTTTGTCTCTTTCTCCTTGTCCTCATTCCTCTCTCCCTCCATGCTCTCGTCCTTTGTATCTGCAGTCTCAACAGGTGACGTGCTTGAATCAATGACACCGTTGTCATCGCTACCGGCATTCTTGACGTGGCTGTGATCACTCTGCTTGGGCCGCACAGCGGGCTCGCGAATCTCCGCGAGACAGAAATACCGCACGCGACGGCCGCCGTTGATGACATTAAGCTGCTTGTCGAAGTCCATCTCGACAAGGCCAGGCTGGCCAATCACGTGCAGATTGCGCAGCGTGTCGCGCGCAGTCGGAGCGAGGAGCGCTAGTCGCCATCCTAAAGCCTGCGAACGCAGCGCGACACCCAGCGCAGCATACAAGGGCCGCAGTCGCTCCGTGAAGCGCGGACCATAAGGCGGGTTGGACACGATTGCGCCCGGCCCGTCCTCTGGCGTGAGGAACTTGCGCATGACCGCAAGGCGGTCACGCATGAGGTCACGCTGCTCGAAGCGGCACCACTGGTCGACGCCGGCGCGATGTGCGCAGCCGTGCGCGATGGAGACTGCGTCCTTGTCCACATCGAAGCCAAAAGCCACGGGCCGCCCGTCGGAAGGCGCCGTCTGCCGCAGCTCCCGCGCGGCGTCCACCTCAATCTGGAAGCGAGACTCGTCGAACCAGGGCCAGTCCATGAACGCAAAGGGCCGATCCGGGTGGTGCTGCAAACGCACGAGGCCCGGCGCCGTCTTGGACAGCATGAGCGCAGCTTCGATGGGGAGCGTTCCAGATCCGCAAAACGGGTCAACAATGGGAAAGTAGCGGCCAGCCGGCGCGCCCCCGTCCGACTCGGGCGCTGCCCACGAGGACATGTGCATCCCGGCCGCGATGGTCTCGCGCACCGGCATGCGCGTGCTCACTTGCTGACGGTACCAACGCTTGTGCAGGTTGTCGCCACTGCTGTTGATGGAAATGACGAAGCGGTCTCTGCGCAGTGCGATGACAATCTCCTGCTCGTTCGCCGCGCTCTCCGAGTCGAAGTCGCGCAGCGCCGTGCGCACGGCGTCCTCGATGAGCCCCGTGTGCAGCAGCTTGGACTTCTTGGATGTCACACGCACCTTGAGCCGCGTTCCGTTGGGCTGCAGAAAGCGCGCCCAGTCCAGCTTGCGCACCTTTTGCGTCAGCTCGTGCTTGTGCAGCGCCTTCCCGGAGCCCACGCGCACGAGCACCCGGGACGAGGTCCGCAGCCACAGGTTCGCCCTGTACAGGCTCCTGTCGTGGCCCGCCAGGTTCGCGCCGCCGGTCTCCAGGCTCACCTGGCCCACGGCGCCGGTTGGCATCGCCCGCAGCTCCTGCTGCACGAGCCGCTCCAGGCCTGGCTGCGCCACCGCGAAGAGCGCGAGCGGCCTCATGCTCGCGGCGTCGCCCCGCCGCCGCGCCGCGCCGCCGCCACCCACGCGAGGCGCGCCGCCGCCGCGCCCGCCCGGGACCGCCCGCCGCCGCGAGGGGCGCCGCGGGGCCGCGCCAAGAGGCCCGCGCCGCGCCAAGCCGCGCCGCGCCAAGCCGCGGAGCCCGCGCGCCGCGCGCCGACCACCGCTCGCGCCGCCGCAGCCGGCCTTGGTCGTCTGCACGCGGCTCTGCGCAGGGGGTCACTTGCCGCGTGTCCCCTCGGTCTGGACTAGTAGCCATGCAAGGCGGCGCTCGGCGAGGCGAGGCGAGGCGGCCGCAAGAGGAAAGGAAAGGCGGGGGCTGACCGGCGCGCCGCCTCTGGCCCTTGGGCCCTCGAGACGGGAAGGCACGCACGCAGGTTCTGCAGGTTCTGCACGCAGCAAGACGCCGCACGTCGTGGCGACACGATGGAAGTTCAACGAAGTGGACGACGAAGTTCTGTTCTCGGTCTCTTCGCGAAGCGCCTCGACGGTCCTTTCGCGAAGCGCCTTATTGCACGTCTCGTCCTCGGCACGCAAGACGCCGCACGTCGGCACGATCGAAGTTCTGTGATCAACGGTACGGAAGACGAAGTTCTGTCTTGAACGGCGTGGACGATGGTCTATTCGCGAAGCGCTTCGTCGTGCGTCTCGTCCTTGGCAATTGGCACCTTCGTGGCAGGGGCTTCGCATATTGACGGTGTTGTGGCCCGAAGCCGTCTGCCTCTTTTGCGCTTCTAACCTGTCACTGCTCCTCAGGCGAGAATCATCAAGGCATTCCAAAGACCCGCACCTGCAAGATGATATGCGGTCACAAGACCGGGAGCAGGTGAGTGTTGGATCACAGAACTTAGTATTCATCAGTGGGAAGGATCAATCGCGCAGTGAGGCCCGTGGTGTCTCTGAGTTGAAGCAAGGTTGCTCAAGGACTGGGGTCGGTTTCGGTAGGAAAAAATGCCGCCGTTCTGCAACCGAGGGCGCGCACGATGGACAGCATGGAGGCGCGGTTGGCCTCGAGGAAGTCATTGAGGTCCTCGTCCTTGTGGGACGCAGGCGGGTCGGTGGCGGCGGTGGCTGCATGGTTAGCGACGTGCTGGAGTAGGCGTGCAACGACGACGAGAGAGCGCTGCGAGTGGGGACCGCGTGGACCAGCGACGAGGGTGGGATTGACGTAGCGCAGGATGAAGAAGCCGCCGAGGAGTCGCTCCCGGAGGGCCGCGGGCGCCGCGGCAAAGAGCTCCTGGCAGACGATGCGCAGGGGCTCCGGGAAGGCTTCGGGGCGCAGCTTGCGCAGAATGCGCTCCGCGAGGATGGAGAGGTCGACGGATGGCCCATTCTTGTCGAGATCGGGGTCGAGGGCCGCGCGAAGGATGGCCTCCAAGGCGGCGACGCAGGACTGGCGGCGGGCGATCGAAACGAGGAAGAGCCCCAGAGGCCCAGCGCTGTCGCGAAGCGCAGCCTGCAGCGGGGCAGCCTGGCCCTCCTTTGCTTCTCCTTCTCCTCCTCCTCCTCCTCCTTCGCTGTTGTTGTCCAAAGAGGCGTCGAGCAGGGCGCGGGCGAGATTCCGTAGGAGCGTCTGCTGTTTGGCGTCGTTCTCCACGTCGCGCAAGCAAAGCGCGGACAGGGCCGTGAGTACATGCTTGCGCTGCTGCGACGTCAACGAACCGTCACAATAGACCGAGAGGAAGCAGTCCGGATTCTGAATGAGCAGGTCGATGGCGAGGTCAGCGTCATCGTCCCAGATGGCGTCTGTGGCCATGGAGCAAGAAGAGGCCACCGGGACGGGTGTGCTGGCGGAGCGACCAACGCGCGGGAAACGAAAGCTGGAGAGCGGGCTCGCTGGCACGTGGGGCACGAAGCGAAAGACATAGGGCGATGTCGGGGCCGGGGCGGACTCGGCGTTGAGCGGCAGGGACTCGTCGCTCCGACTCATGGGGAGGAGCGGGCGCTGGCGGGGCTGCGATGGTGCCTCTGCGGTCTCGGACTCGTGCCTCCTGAGCGCGAAGGGCTGATTTGGCGTGGAAAGCGTGCGCTCGCGGCGCTCCTGGGCAGGCGGATCCGAGGCGCTTCGCTCGCCCAAGGACATGGAAGGCTGCTGCCCGGAGAACCGCGGCAAGGCCGACGACGATGATGATGACGATGACGACGCCGACGCCGACGCCGACGGGGAGGGAGAGGATGCCCCCGGCGAGGAGCTCGAGGAAGACGTCCTGGCGCGCATCCTGCGCACAACGCCCTCAATGACGGCGCGGCCGCGAAATCGCGGCGCGGGCACGCCGCCGGCCTCGCTACCCGTTCGCCAACTTGTTGGCCGCTGTCGGCGCGCCCTGCTGCTCGACGTCGACAGGGGCTGTTGTGGCGCCCCAACGCGGGTGTGCGCTGCAAAGTAGGCATGGAGCTTGTCATGCTGCGTGCCGGGCGAGGTCGGGCCTGGCGATTTGGCTTCCACAGCTGATGAGCCGACGGTGACGAGGTGCGCGTCCTTGGCGCTCTTGCCGGGCTCTTCGCCCTCGTCTTCCTCTTCTTCGATGGAGATGCGCAGTAGCTGCGCTGCGGCCGCGAGCTGGGTCTCGCGAGGCGCCCGCGCAGAGGGCGCCGGTGGCGGGACTGGGAGGCGGCCGGCGTCGGCGACGCCCGCCGACATGGGCTTTGAAATCAACGTCTCGTGTTCCATGACAGGTGTCTGTCTGTCGCGAACTTCGATTGCGATCCTGCGCGGCCCTGCGCGCGGTGGTCAAAGCGGCCGCGCGCGCCTGGTCCGGTCGCAAGCGTTGGATGGCGCTGCCCTTGCCGGTGCTTGCACAGAGTCTGGCCCTGCGTGCGACGATCACTCGAGCTGTTTGCTAGCTCAGCGGTCGGGACCTTGCGGCAGTCCCCAGACAGCCTCGCGCGCGAGCCTCCTTGCTTGCTTGCTTGCTTGAAGCGAGCCGGGGTGGTCGACCGCCCGCCCGTCCTTTGGGACGCGGTCAGTCTGCCGCCGCAGCCTAGCCCAGCACCACCTTAGCGCAGCGCAGCGCAGCGATGCGCAGCGCAGCGTGTAGCGAGCCGCCTCCAGCCCGGCCGCCCGGCCGCCCGGCGCGCGCGCGCGCGCGTGGACGTTGGCCGGCGTTTCGTTGGGCTGGGCTTTTGACTCTCCCTTCTTGTTCGCTCGACGGATGACGCGCCCGCGTCCCACTGGCAGCCGCCGCGCGCGGCCCGCTGAGGCGCCGGCCCCGTGGCGCGCGCGGGGCCTCGCGCCCGCCGCCGGCGCGCGCGCGCGCCGCGCCGCGCCGCGCCGCCCGCGCCGCCGCGCGCCGCGCGCCGCGCGCCGCTCGGTAACTGTCGGCGCGTGCGGTGCCTGCGCCGCGGCCGCCGGCGGGCCTTGGTTCGCTTTTGAAGGGCTCTCCGTTGACACGCCGGCCAAGCAAGGCGCGCACTGCAGTGGCAGGCTCGGACGGGCGCGCGCGGCGCAGGTCGCGGGAGGCGGCGGCGCGCACGCGGTCGAATCGGCCGCGCAGTTCAAGGTGCGCGCGAGGGCCATTGCGATGTGCGGCTCCCGGCTCTCGGAGGCCTGGA
This sequence comes from Thraustochytrium sp. TN22, assembly GCA_013306675.1. NCBI lineage: Eukaryota > Bigyra > Thraustochytrida > Thraustochytriidae > Thraustochytrium > Thraustochytrium sp. TN22. Next base: position 25,720 of record JABLUY010000267.1, on the reverse strand, counting down.
AGGGAGTCTGCTTCGGGAGGAGCGCCGAGGCCAGCGCCGAGGCCAGCGCCGAGGCCAGCGCCGCCACGGTCGCCGGGCAGAGAGTTGAAGAGAGAGCTTGAGATCGACAGGGCGCACTGGCATGCGTCATCAACGCTGTGGTGTGGGTACTTGGAAAGGAGCAAGTCGCGGTTTTTTGTAATCGAGGTCATGCTATGATTGCTGGCGCTGCGGGCCGAGCCCCGCGCTGCTCTGCTGCTGCATCTTGCTTGCGTACCGCCCTGCACATTCAAGGAGGCGAGCCTCACAGGTTGACGGAGAACATCCTGCGCTCTCGCGTCGCCGCACGGCAAGGGAGACGAGGACATGGAAGAAACGAAGGAAAGGTGCTTCAAGTGCTCACCTCCAGCTGCACAACGGCAGCGAGCTCTCTCTCTCAGGTGTTCTCGAGGCTCGTCCGATGCGTCTTTTTGCGCAGACTGATGGCATCGCCTCTGGTACAACCCGAGGTTGATGTGATCCATCCTTGCGATAGATTTCGCCATGGCCGCCCCGCTATTCTTCTTTCATCACTTTGCCCGAAGCTGATCCCGGCCTCAGCTGACTTTTGGATATTTCGACTCTGACGCCTCGGAGTCGCGCTGATAGATCACCTCAAGCTTTGACTTGACCCCAAGCATTTCGTGGGCTTGCTTCACAGCTCTTCGCCGCGGCTGGCAGGTCACGGTCGTTCCTTCAAGTCGGCCCTCAGGCTTCGGCCGGTTCTTTTGCTCACGCGCACCTCACTGTACCAGCAATGATTTATAGCGAGGTCTGCCAGTGAGGCTAACTGCGTAAGTTAAGAGCTTGCGACTGTACCAGACAGACAACAACTTGAAGGCGGCTGCCGCCACTTGACAAGCATGAGGTCGGCGCCACGCTGGGTGGCGCCGTTGGCGGCAAAGCCGAGCGTCGATGCGTGCGGGCGCCAAGGCGCAGCGCATGGAGGTGGACGCGGACGTGTCTTCGGTGGCGAGGCGTCGCAGCACCTCGCCCTCGGCGGCGGCCAGCGCAAACACGGCGGAGCCCATGGACGTCGAGGGCGGCGACACGACCATGGCGCGCACCTCGACCGCCGACGGGCCGCGCTCGGGGGAGGACGCTGACGCGGCAGCTGCTGTCGCGGCGGCGGTCTCCTCGTCGTCTTCGTCTTCGTCCTCATCGTCTTCGTCCTCATCGTCGTCGTCGTCGTCGTCGTCGTCGTCGTCGTCGTCGTCGTCGTCGTCGTCGTCGTCGTCGTCGTCGTCGTCGTCGTCGTCAGCGTCAGCGTCAGCGTCTGCGGGCGCGGGCCGGGAGAGCAAGGAGGGCAAGGAGGGCAAGGAGGGCAAGGAGGAGGCGAAGCGCATGGAGGAGGAAGAAGATGCAGTTGCGGAGGACGGGCGCGGCGGCGGGCGGTTTGTGGAGGACGACGACGCGCTTCGCATGTACGAGGAGAGCGCGCGGCAGGTCGCTGAGAAGGTGCAGCGGCAGCAGGAGGGCAAGGAGTCTGCGATGCTGGCGGAGGAGCACAAGGACGAGACGTACCTGACAATGGACGAGATCCAGGCGCTGCTAGACGAGCAACGATCGGAGGCGCAGCGCGCGCTGGGCGGGCAGAGCACTGGGCGTGGGCTGGTGTCGACCCTAACGATGGGGCTGGTCGGGGAGGCGGGGGCGTCGCTGAGCGAGGAAGCGAAGCAGCAGATCGGCACGTGGTACGAGGAGCGCGCGCAGTTCGTGCCACTGCGGCTCGAGTATGAGGAGCGGCCGCGGCTGCGGCTCGTGCACGCCATCATGCGGTCGAGCGACTACGCGAATGTGGTTGACGGGCGCGAGTTCAAGTCGGAGGCGCGTCGGCTGCACACGCTCATTAAGTGCGTCGGGGCGACGCTAACGGGCGTCGCGACAGCTTACAAGTATCACCTTGCGCAGGAGCTGGTGGAGGACCGGAACTTCGCCAAGTACAAGTCGACGTTTGGGCGCGTCTTCGAGGTGGGGCGGCGCTACAAGGTGATGAATCCGGAGAAGATGCGCGGGACCTACGGCAAGATGATCTACCTGCTGCAGGATGCCATGGTACCGGAGGTGCGGGATCAGCTGGGCTTCGATTTGGTGATTCCCATGAAGACAGTGTACCAGCTCCTGGAGCAGAAGAAGGCTCTGGACGTGCTGCACGACGAGTACATCTCAACGGCCACCATGGAGATCCTGCCGGATGGCAAGACGCGGCCGCAGATTCGGCGCGAGATCAAGCTCAAGGAGCATGCGATCGACTTCATCGCGCGCAAGTACTGCAAGTCGAGCGGCGCGTCGGATGCTTCGCAGGACGAGATCAAGCGCTGCCTGTACAGCCTGGGCGATAACACCTCTTACCTGAACAGCAACTGCAAGCCGATCGACTACGTCATCTCTCTGCTCAAGGAGCACTTTTCGGGGGCGGACGCCGCGGCGTCCAAGTGGTCGCTGGCCATTTACGGCGGCGAGTCTGGGTCGCGCCTCACGCACACGCACGAGCGCCAGTACCTGTACGTGCTGCAGTCGCTCACGCTCTGGCGCGAGATTGTGCATGACATGTTCCGTCTGTGGAGTCTCGCGGAGCAGGACCTGCTCGACCCGGAGGCGCCCTATAAGCTGCGCAACACGGGCCAGGGCACGCACCGCCTGCAAGCCGCGTCGCGCACCTCCAAGGCCATGCATGGCATCCTCTACGCCGTGCAGCAGCGCCTGGGCCACAGTGTCGAGGGCTGGGTCGGCTCCAGCGTCATCCACCTCGGCGACACCAACGTGCCCAACGCGCTGCTCTTCATCGACAAGTACAACCAGGTTCCGCGCATCCTCAATGCCCTCGTGAGCTGCCTCAAGTACATCACCAACCAGCTCCCGGAAGACCCGGCGCTGGTCAAGCTCGTGCAGGCCCGCTTCGGCTCCGTGGAGGACGCCGTCAAGACCATTCTCCAGGACTTCTTCCAGCGCGCCTTTGACGGCTCCGGCGCCGACAACTTCTTCGAGGCCGGCTCCTGCATCGACGGCCGCCTCACCTCCGCCTGGAACTGGTGCCACCAGCTCCCCGACACGGACTACTACTTCCTCTTCAAGCTCGCTGGCTTCCGCTCCTTCGACGGCGACTTTGCGAGCTAGCTAGCTACTAATCAGAGAATCAGAGAATCAACACTCACTCAGACTGCCAGAGGCAACGCGTCAGCCGCGTGTTCGCCGAGATTGCACACGCTCGGCCCGGCAGGGTCTAAGTAGTCAAGACTCACAGATGAGCTGAGCCTGAGCGAAGCCTGAGCGGCCTGCGAAGGGTCTCGGGCGCTCTCGGGCGCTCTCGGGCTGTCTCGGGCTATCTCGGCTGCTCGCCTCGCCTCGCCTCGCCCGCCTCGCCTCGCCTCGCCTTGCGTCCATCTCCTCACAAGCCATCTCCGAGTCCTCCTCGCCTCTCGCCTCGCCTCGCCGCTCGCCAGCCTAATCATGCCGCGTCTGTCGCGGCAAGCGCGCGCCCAGTTTCGCCGCGCGCGCAGAGGCTTGCAGCCTGCGCAGCCTGCGCAGCCTGGCAGTGGCGCCCCTGACCATTACAATGATTACAGCCCTGCCAGTGACAGTGAGACTCCTCGGTGCACGCGCCGCGCGCGCGTCAGGGGGAGGCTGCTGGCACTCGCGCGCCGCGCGGCAGAGACCGCAGGCCCCTGCGCGAAGGCGCCAGCGCGCGGCCAGGCGGGCGGGCGGGCGGGGCGAGGCGCGGCGCGGCGAGCCACCGGGCGCGGCGCGCGGCGAGCGGGCGAGGCGGCGAGCGAGGCGCGGCAGCAGACCGCCAGGGCAGCCAGAGGCAGGCAGGCGGGCGAGGCGGCGCGCGCGACCCGGTGACTCGGAGGCGCGCGGCGGCAGAGCGAGAACGGCGCGGCAGAGCGCGGCGGCAGAGCGCGGCGGCGCGATGGGCGAGGTGGAGAGCGTGCGGTACCTGGACGGCGCGCAGGAGAGCGGGCCGACGCTGACGCGGCCCGGCCTGGTGGAGGTGCGCTTCGTGAACGGGGACCGCTTCGAGGGAGAGGTGGACGAGCAGCGCGCCAAGGCGCACGGCGTGTACACGTGGAAGAGCGGCGCGGTGTACGAGGGGGGGTACTCCAAGGGCGTCAAGGAGGGCAAGGGCGTGTACACGTACCCGAACGGGGACAGGTACGATGGCGGCTGGCGGGCTGGCAAGAAGCACGGCAAGGGCGTGGAGACCTTCGCGAACGGGGACCGGTTCGAGGGCTCCTGGGCGGAGAACCTGCGCGATGGGCCGGGCGTGTACCTGTACGCGTCGGGCGCCAAGCTGCAGGGCGTGTGGCGCGGCGGCGAGGTGGCGGAGGCCACCTGGTCGCACGGCGACCGCCGGCTGTCGGCGCGCTCGCTGATGCGCAAGTTCGGCAAGACGCTCAAGCGCGTGTCGGGCAGCCGCGGCGGCGAGGCCGCGGCGGCGCCAGCCGCTCCGGAGAACCGTCCCCTCGGCGTCGTCATCTCGGGCGCGCCCGCCTCGGGCAAGGGCACGCAGTGCGAGTTCATTCGTGAGACCTTTGGCCTCGTGCACCTGTCCACGGGCGACATGCTGCGCGCCGCGGTGGCCGCCGGCACCGAGGTCGGCAAGAAGGCCAAGGCGCTCATGGAGAGCGGCCAGCTCGTGCCGGACGACATCGTCATCGGCGCCATCAAGGAGCGCCTGGCGCAGGACGACGTGCGCGAGCACGGCTTTCTGCTCGACGGCTTCCCGCGCACCGCCGCGCAGGCGGAGGCGCTCGCTGACCTCGGCGTCGAGGTCGACGTCTTCCTCATGCTCAACGTGCCGGACGAGGCCCTCGTGGCGCGTGTCGTGGGCCGCCGCGTCGACCCCGAGACCGGCAACTCGTACCACGTCGAGTTCAACCCTCCTCCGCCCGAGATCGAGGACCGCGTCGTGCAGCGCGCGGACGACACCGAGGAGAAGGTCAAGGTGCGCGTCAAGGCCTTCCACAAGAACATCGACTCGATCCGCGGCTTTTACGAGGGCGTCACCGTCGAGGTGGACGGCATGCAGTCCAAGGAGGACGTCTGGGCCGAGGTGGAGGCGGCGTTGCGCCTGGTCACGGGCGAGGAGGGCGCGGAGGGCGACGAGGCCGCCGCCGAGGCCGCCGCAGCTGCCGGCAAGCGCCCGCTCGGCGTCATTATCTCCGGCGCGCCCGCCTCGGGCAAGGGCACGCAGTGCGAGTTCATCCGCGACGCCTTTGGGCTCGTGCACCTGTCCACGGGCGACATGCTGCGCGCCGCGGTGGCCGCCGGCACTGAGGTCGGCAAGAAGGCCAAGGCGCTTATGGAGAGCGGCCAGCTTGTGCCGGACGACATCGTCATCGCCGCAATCAAGGAGCGCCTGGACCAGGACGATGTGCGTGAGCGGGGCTTCTTGCTCGACGGCTTTCCTCGCACCGAGGCGCAGGCAGAGGCGCTTGCGGAGCTTGGCATCGAGGTCGACGTCTTCCTCATGCTCAACGTGCCGGACGAGGCCCTCGTGGCGCGTGTCGTGGGCCGCCGCGTCGACCCCGAGACCGGCAACTCGTACCACGTCGAGTTCAACCCTCCGCCGCCCGAGATTGAGGATCGCGTCGTGCAGCGCGCGGACGACACCGAGGAGAAGGTCAAGGTGCGCGTCAAGGCCTTCCACAAGAACATTGACGCGATCCGCGGCTTTTACGAGGACGTCACCGTCGAGGTGGACGGTCTCCAGTCCAAGGAGGATGTCTGGGCCGAGGTGGAGGCTGCTCTGCGTGAGGTGGCCGGTGACGACGGCGACAACGACAACGACGAGTAAATACAGGACCGTGGCGACGGCGCTCGACAAGGTGCTCTTTGACTTAGTGGCCCGCTCATCCGTGCCGTTGGATGCGATGAACAATAGTTACCTCCACGGGCTTGAGTACGACACGCACTACCTACCTACCTGTAAGCGGGCAAAGCTCCAAAGCGCGCGAAGCACATTATAGGCACACCCAAGAAATGAATTACATGCATCATGACGCGATGTCCTGCGGCTCTTGCTGCTGCTGCGGCCGAACCGCGTCCGTATCTTGCAGAATGGAAGCAATGTCGCCTACGCCGGACAGAATGGACGTGGGCCGATACGAGAATCTGAGCACGTCCTCCGGCGTGGTCACGCCGCTGAGCACGAGCACGGTGTCCACGCCAGCCTCCACGCCCGCGCGCACGTCGGTGTTCATGCGGTCGCCAACCACCACCGCGTGCTCGCGGTGCACCTTGAGGCGATCGAGCGCGCTGCGCACCATGAGTGGATTCGGCTTTCCGACAAAGTACGGCATGGCGCCACTGGCCGCGGCAATGGGCAGGATGAGCGCCCCCGTGCCGGGCTGCATCTCCTTGCCAATGCGGTCCGCCACGTCCTCGTTGGTGCCAATGAGGCGCGCGCCACGCCGCACCAGCTTGACAGCGAACTCTACCGTGTCGAAGTTGTACAACTCCTTGGAGGCGCTCTCGCCAATCACGAGAAAGTCAGGCGTGCTCATCTCCGCCGAGGCCTCGTCCACCACCATGAGGCCCTCGGCACGCAGCTCATTGCGCAGGCATTCGGCGCCGATCACAAAGGCGCGACCGCCGCGCTTCTGCCAGCGCAGAAAGGTCGCCGTTGACATGGCACTCGTGTAAAAGTTCTCCTCGCGCACGCGGAGCCCGAGGCGCTCAAATTTCTCCACCAGGCGGCTCGCGCTCTTGTCACTGGAGTTCGTCAAGAACAGGTGCTTTTTGCCGCTCTCCTGCAGGTAGGTGACGAACTCGCGAGCGCCCGGCAGCAGGTGCGACCCGTGGTACAGCACGCCGTCACAGTCGATGATGAAGCCCTCCTTGCCGGCCAGCAGCGCCCTGGTGAAGTCCATGTCCGCGTAGCTCAGGTTGCACGTCGACCGCTCCTGCTGCTGGCTCAGCCTCGCGCTGTGCTGCATCTGCGTCCCGCTCGCGCCGCCTAGCAGGCCCACGCCGCCTCGTGACCGGAGCGCCGCGCCGCACCTTTTGCCCACGCTCAGCAGCGTCAACCCTGCCATGCTGCTCTACCGCTCTTGCCTCGTGGTCGCCTCAACCCAACTTGACTCGACTCGCCGCGCCGCGCCGCGCCGCGCCGCTGCGTCACGCGCTCGCCTCGCTGCGACCCTGCCTCGCCGGCTGGTTGGCTGTCTGACTGTTCGTGGTCGCTCGGCAAGAAGGTTGCGGCCACGCCGTCTGCAAGGTTGCACTCGGCCAAGGTCGCATCTTCCACATGATGAACTTGAAGGCGCGGCGGCCGGGCCGCGGCGCGCTCATTGGCCGCAAGTTCGTCCAAGTTGATCTCCGTGGGGCCTACCGTAAAGACTTGTCGTCGCTTTGACAATGGTTGGAGAGGTTGACTGCTTGATCTAAGTTAACTTTTCTACCACTGAAGAAGAGAGTTCTTGGCTCTAATTTGCTCTTAGCTAGCTTCGCTGCCCCCGCCCTCTTGCTGGTTCACGCGGCGAGAGGAGAGTCCTGAGCTTGCAAGATGTGACTCACATCAGTGTGAGTCAGTGAGCTACGACTACATTAGCTCGTGGAGGTGGCAGTGGGGGGCCGGCAAAAAAGCTCGCCCGTGAGCTTGCCGTTCGAGATGAGAGGGCAGCCAGCCGGCACGGAGACCGTGCGGCCGTCAGCGAGAAGGACCTGCTCCGTGAGGTCCGCGCAATAGTGCCAGCCAGCGGCTTGCGGGCCGGAGTTGGCACATGCCTGTACCGAGGAGCCATCTCCGAGCGCCAGAACGCCGGTAGGTGCCGAGGCAGTGGGGTCGAGCGCCTGCGCCGCGCAGCAGCCGAAGCGCGTGGCGAGCGAAAAGTCAGGGTCGGCACACTCGAGCAGACCAGGGAGCTCGTCGAGCCACGGCGTGGCGCGCACAAAGGCGCAGTCGTCAGCATGCAAGGCTTCGAGAGAGGCGACGCGCGTCCCGTTGGCAAAGGAGGGCAGCGTAGCGCAGCAGCGCGAGCAGGGCTCAACAACGCCCTGGGCGTCGCGGCACCACTCGACACGATCGCGCGGGGCGCGAGCGAGCGGGTCGGCGCCGCGACAGAGCCCCGGGTCGGTGCGCGCACAGACGCGGCAGTCGTTGCGCCAGAGCAAGCTATCAAAGGTCGTCCACGCCACGGGCTCGTCGCACGGCGTGCACGGGTCCTCGTACGTGCACTGGGGCGGCTGCCCCTGCTTGCAGTCCCTGAAGCTGCCTTCGTCCTTGCCGCCCTTGCCGCTGCGCACGCAATCTCTCAGCACGGGTTTCTCCGCCGCTTCGGGCATCTTCACGGCCACCAGCGCCACCATGAAGAACTCGACGCCGACGGCCGCCAGCAGCACGAGCTTGCAGAAGGCGTGCTTCCACGCGCGCGTCCTCGCCGCGGCGCCTGCCGCCGTCGCCAGCAGCCCGCACGCCGCCGCCACGGCCACGGCCGCGCCCACGGCCGCGCCGGCCTCGCCCGCGCCCCACGCCATGCTCGCCGCGGCCTGCTCTGCTCTGCGTCGCCTCGAGGTCGTCTCCAGGTGGTCCGAGTCCCGCCGCGCGTCCCAGTCCCTCCAGAACCCGACCTCGCGCAGGACAAGACCGTTTCGACCGCGGACCGTCGCGGACGGTCGCGGACGGTCGCGGACGGTCGCGGACGCGGCGGCAGGGGCGGCGCTGCGCGGCGAGCGGCACCCAAATTCAAATCGCGGCGGCGCGGGCGGCGGCAGCGGGCAGCAGCGAGGGCGAGCGGGCGGCGCGCGCGGGCGGCGGCAGCATGGCGATGAAGCGCGTGATCGCGACCCTGCCGGGCGACGGCATCGGCCCGGAGGTGATGGCCGAGGCTGTCAAGGTGCTGGTACGTGAGGGCCTCGCCTCTTGTGCGGCTGCGGCGCACCGAGCGAGCGCACGGAGGGCGTGCCGAGGTGCGCGGCGCGGCGCCAAGGCCAGAGGGAGGGAGGGAGGGAGGGAGCGGGGCGGGCGGGCAGGGCGCGGGCGGCCTTGGCGCCTGCCTCGGCAGGCTGGGCCCAGGCTGGCAGCGAGTGGGCTGGGCAGAGGTGATGGCAGGCGGATCGACTGACGCGACGCGAGGTGAGCGGCTTGCGGGGCGCAGCAACGCACGGCGGGCTGCTTCGGGCACGAGCTGGACTTCAAGTATGGGCTCATTGGCGGCGCGGCGTGGGACGACCACCAGAGCCACTTCCCGCAGGAGACGATCGACCTGTGCAAGTCGTCGGACGCGGTGCTCTTCGGCTCGGTGGGCGGCCCCGTGGAGCACGCGAGCGAGCCGCGGTGGAAGGACGCGGAGAAGAACTCCCTGCTGGGCCTGCGCAAGCAGTTTGGCTTCGGCGTGAACATCCGGCCGGCCAAGATCTATGGCAACCTGGCGCCGCTGTGCCCGCTCAAGCCGGAGATTCTGCAGCGCGGCGCGATCGACATGGTCATCATCCGCGAGCTCGTGGGCGACGTGTACTTTGGCGAGCACCGCACGGAGGGCGACGAGGCCTGGGACGTGATGCACTACACGGCGGACCAGATCCGCGCCCCGGTCAAGTTCGCCTTTGAGACGGCCATGCAGCGCAACAAGAAGGTGACCGTGGTCGACAAGGCCAACGTGCTGGACTGCAGCCGCCTCTGGCGCCGCGTGGCCAACGAGATCAAGCCCGACTACCCGGAGGTCTCCATGGAGTTCATGTACGTGGACAACGCCGCCATGCAGCTCATCCTGGACCCGTCCTCCTTTGACGTCATCGTCACGGCCAACCTCTTTGGCGATATTCTCAGTGATACGGCCAGCGTGCTGCCGGGCTCGCTCGGCCTCATGCCCTCGGCCAGCCTCAGCACTGGCTCCCTGCACATGTACGAGCCCTCGGGCGGCAGCGCGCCCTCGCTCACCGGCCTCAACGTCGCCAACCCCATCGCGCAGATCCTCTCGGGCGCGCTCATGCTGCGCTACTCCTTTGGCCTCAACGAGGAGGCCGCGCTCATTGAGAGCGCCGTGGATGAGGTCCTGCAGGCCGGCCACCGCACCGGTGACCTCCTGCTCCCGGGTGAGTCCAAGGCCGACGCCGTCTCCACCTCGGACATGGGCGATCGCATCGCCGACACTGTCGAGGCGCTCCACGCTAAGCGTTGATTGAGAAAGTGCGACACGTGCGACAAAAAAAAAGGGATCTATCTTGGGGGGAAATCGAGGAGCTTCTTGCGAAAAAAGAGAGAGGTCTCTTCATTTGCTCAAAGCCTGCCATGCGCGCTCTCCTCTCGACCCGGACACGTGCGAAAAAAAAAAGAAAAGAGAAGCTCCTTCATTCGCTCAAAGCCATGCGCACAATCCTCTCTTATCTTTTGGCGGGGCTGGGTGGGAAGGGATACGCAAGCTGATCAGAGTATAAATCGCACGTGGCGCCTCTTTCTCTTTGCTGGAGGAGGCCGATGCGCAAGCTGATGAGAGAGAGTTCAAAACGCACGTGGCGCCACTTTCTCTTTGCTATCGTCACGTCAAAGCCTTGGCGAGAGGTAGCACATGCCTTTGCATTGGCCTTCGGTGACTGTCAAGAAAAAGGAATTGGCGTCTTGTCGTCGTCTTGTCCTTGCCAAAGATAAGAAAATAGTAGTCGTAAGGTTCACACGGGTAATAGAGTAGCGTTTGATGTGTTGTACAGCAAGCGCTCGTCAAAGGAAAGCGCTGCTCTTGTCGTCGCGCCGGCGTGGACTCCTTTCCTGCCAGCTCAAGCTGTCATCTGTCTGTCTTCCTGTCTTCTTCCTGTCTCGTCCCGCTTCTACGTGCCCTTGGCATGAGGTGTGAGAGAGAGAGAGTGCCACGGAAGGTATGCCGTATACATTGGTCGGAGGCGGAACTGCCTGCCAGAGCTCTCGCTCGCCCGCGCGGTCGTCCGCTCGCGCTGGCTTGGCCGGAACAAGGCTCCCTCTACTCGTCGCCGCGGTCGTCGTCGCTCTCACTGACGGCGGCGAGCTTGGGCAGCTGCGAGGCGCCGCCCTTGTGCGCGTGCTGGTGCGGGGCGCGGCCCGCAAAGGATGCGAGCTGCGTGCGCAGGCGGCCCAGATCGAGCGGCACGGGCGTGCCGCGGCGCTTGCGGAACCTGGCGGCGTTGCCGCGCTGGTTCCTTGGCGCGCCGTTCACCAGCACCTTCTCGCCGCCCAGCAGCAGCTCGTCCTGCTCCTGCGCCGTGAACCCGCGGATGTCGCCGCTGCCGTGCGCGTCCCCATCCTTGCCGTTCATCATGAGCAGCGCCGAGCGCGCCGCCTCGCCCACCGCCGCCGCCGTGGACGGCATGTCTCCTGCCGGCCGCGTCGCGCTCGCGCGCTCGCCCGCCGCGCGCTCCGCCTGCAGCCCGCGCGCGCCCGAACCGACCCGCGGCGACAGGACGTGCCGCTCGACCGCAATTCGGGTTTGAACGCAAGCTCGATTCTCGACGATCGCGCGGCCCGGCGCGGGGCACGGCGCGCGCCGGGCCAGCCCGGCGCATCCGGGCCGGCCTGCGCCTCCGCGCGGGAGCAGCCGCGCGGCGCCTCGGCGAATCCCGCGCGCCGCGCGTGCCGCCGCACCTTCGCGCGCTGCCCCTGGCCACGCGCGCGCCATCGAAAGCGCGGCGCCGCGCGTGCTGGTGGATCTCGTCCACCACGGCGCGCGGGAGCTGGAGCAGCGGTACCACCAGTGGTCCACCACCTCTACGGCCTCGCCTACGGGCAGCGTCTGACGATCGCTGATCTCGGCGCGGGAGCGAAGATCGCGGCCCCGGCTGCCTGTCGCCGCTGTCGCCTGCCCAGGCGGCTGGTTCCGGCGGCCCGCGGCGCGTGGGCTAGTAGTACCGGTCATGGTGGGCGCCGCGCCGAGCGGCCGGCCGGCCCGCCAGCACGGGCCGAGGGGGTTTCGGACGGGAGGCTCCTTCCCCGGCGAGGTGCTGGTGCCAGTGGTGCTGGTGCTGGTGGTGGCATGCTGGTGGTGCCAGCGTCGCGAAGCAGGTGGTAGAAGAGCCGCCAGCCAGGCGGCATGATCGCGCACTGCACTGGCAGGCCGTCACGATGTCACCTTCTGACGCAGCTGAGCTAACGTTAACTTACCCGCCAGCTGAGCAAGTAGGAGCAAGTTCAAGTTGGAGCTCCTTGCGCAAGGCTTGTGGCGGGCCGCGGGCGCCGTAATGCTCTCAACTTGAACGACATGGCCCTGATGGCAGCAGCTGAGCCTCTGTCGTCATCGCCTCCAGTCACGGCAGAAATCCGCCCGCGCGCAATCGGGCGCACACCGCCAACGGCGCGTGTGGTGCACGCGGGACTTGCCGGACCACTCGGACCACTGCACTGGCACTGGCAGGCCCGGGCCGGCCAGCCTGGCCCATTTACTCGCCATCACTGCCTTGGCGGCCAGTGCAGCCACACCGTCAGCTGCTCGCGCGCGTCACACGCCTCGCCTACGCTTTGACGGTTGACTCACGTGCAAAACTTGAATCGGGGCCAGCCAGGGACTGATCTAGTACAGGGACGAGCCCGACCCCAGCGCCCCTCGCCGGCCGGGGCGGCGCGGCGCGGGACAATGGCGTCGCCGTGCGAGCTGGGCACCGGGGCTGCGGAGGACGGCGAAGAGAGCTACCTGTGGCTGGCGGGCATTGCGGCAGCCTTTGGGTCGTCGGTTTTCACCTCGTTTGGCAACATCGTGCAAAAGCAGGCGCAGACGCAGCAGCAGCTGCTGCCCGTGGGCAGCAAGTACAGGGAGCCGGTGGAGGGCATCGTGCTGTCGCCGCGGTGGATCCTGGGCGTTTGTCTGGTAGGCGTCTTCCCGGTGCCGCTGGACATCATGGCCTTTTCGTTCGCGGCGCAGACGCTCGTGACGCCGCTGGGCGCCGTGACCCTCGTGCTGACGCAGGTAATTGGCCCGCGGTTCCTGGAGAACGAGGTCGTCTCGCGTCGCGACTACATGGCGGGCCTGGTCATCGTTACGGGTGTGGTACTCACGAGCGCCTTCGGCGTGCACGCCGAGGCCGACTACGACCTGGCGGCCCTGCGCGCGCTCTGGCGCTACGAGCGCACCATCGTGTCAGAGAGCATCGCCTTCGCGCTCATTTTCTCCGCCATCGCCATGCTCAAGACGCGCCTTGTGCGCTTCGTGCCGGTGCTCATGCAGCCGGTGCTCTACGCCATGGTGGCCGCTGCGCTGGGCGGCCAGATGAACATATTGTTTAAGGGCGCCGCCGAGATTCTCACAGGCCAGATCTCCGGCGCTTCCAACTCCTTCGTTGACGAGCCGGTGCTCGCGCTACTCTGGATCGTCGCCGTCATTGTCCTGGCCGTCACGCAGGTCAGCTTTATTAACCAGGGCTTGGCTCGCTACGACGCCACGCTCTTCTCGCCGCTCTACTCCGCGCTCCTCATCGTCGCCGGCGTGACGTTCGGCGGGCTTTATTACCGCGAGTTCGAGTGCTTTGACTCCCTCGCGTGGGGTCTCTTTATGCTCGGCCTCCTGGTCGCCTTTGCTGGCATTTACCTCCTCACCGCCGGCAAGGCCGCTCATATTCAGGCCACCTCTGAGGCTGCGGAGAACTCCAGACTGGCCAGCAAATCTACGGTCGACCCTGATCCGGAGGCATGACGTGCGACATCAACTCGTCACCTTTAGTTTGGTAGTCTCCAAGTCCGACGTCGTTCGCGGCGGCCGCGGCACCGCTGACCAAATTGACCTGTTCCTCCTCGCTCGCCGTCGCCCGTGTCCTCGCCCCTGCCTTGCAGCGACGCCTCCCGTGGCCACGTGTCCTCTCGCAAGCATGCGAGCGATGCGACGTGATGCGATGCGAAACTTGACAACCTTGACTCAGAAAACTCTCTCCGCGCCTTCGTTGTCCCCTTCAAGTTCGCCGGGAAGTTCCTCCCTGCCACCACGGTGAACCCCTCGCCAGGCCGCCTCTCGGCCGCCTTGACCCTCCCTGCCCGCCCAGCGCACCCCAACCGAGACCCTAACCGGGCGCGGAGAGATCTCTCCGCGTGGCGTCGACTCGCCTCGTCGCCTCCGCCTAGAGCGCGAACGTGGCCAGCCTGCCTGCCTGCCTGCCTGCTGCCTGCCTGCCTGCCGCGCCGCGCGCTGCCGGGAGCGTCGCGGTCGAGGGCCGCCGCCGGGCGCCGCCGCGCCGCGCCGCGCCGCGCCGCGCCCCGCGTCGCAGGAGCCGCGCGTAAGGGCCGCACGAGCGTGGCCGGCGCCGTTGACGGCATCGGCGGTGAGGCAGGCGAGCGAGGCTCGGCGAGGCTCGGCGAGGCTCGGCCGGCGGGGCTCGATCGTTTCGACTCGCCTCGACTCGTCCCAGTTCGTCTCGTCTCGTCTCGTCTCGTCTCGTCTCGCTTCGCTCATCTCTGCTCGCCTCGTCTCGTCTCGTCTTCGCTCGTCTTGACGCGTCGTAGCTCGCGCTCGCTCGCCAAGATGTCGTACGCGTACCTGTTCAAGTACATCATTATTGGCGACACGGGCGTGGGCAAGTCGTGCCTGCTGCTGCAGTTCACGGACAAGCGCTTCCAGCCGGTGCACGACCTGACGATTGGCGTGGAATTCGGGGCGCGCATGATTACGATTGACAACCGGCAGATCAAGCTGCAGATCTGGGACACGGCCGGGCAGGAGTCGTTCCGGTCCATCACGCGGTCCTACTACCGGGGCGCGGCCGGCGCCCTGCTCGTGTATGATATCACCCGGCGGGAGACCTTCAACCACCTGACGCGATGGCTCGAGGAGGCGCGCCAGAACGCCAACGCCAACATGGTCATCCTGCTGGTAGGCAACAAGCTAGACCTCGAGCACAGGCGCGCGGTCTCGTATGAGGAGGGCGAGAACTTTGCCAAGGAGAACGGCCTCATCTTCCTCGAGGCCAGCGCCAAGACCGCCAAGAACGTCGAGGAGGCCTTTGTATCCACGGCCTCCAAGATTTACTCCAATATCGAGAGCGGCATCTGCGACCCGTCCAACGAGTCCTACGGGATCAAGGTCGGCGTCAACACGCCGCCCAACAACTTTGCGCAGTACGGCCAGGCCGGACAGAACGCACAAGCCAAGAACGGCGGCTGCTGCTGATTCGCGCTGGTTCGCTAGGGGCTACGAGCTAGTAGCTACAGCTTGGCGTTGCGTCGCGCTGCGCCGCGCAACCAAACCGGAGCGAGACAGAATCAGCCATTGCTTCTGGAGCACTACCCTTCGCTTTGTCGTCTCTGGCGCTACTGCAGTGGGGTGTGCTTTCCGATGCTTTGTTTGCCGCGCCATGCCGTGCCCTGGCGCGAAGGCGTGGCCTGGCTGGTTTGCGCACGGCAAGAGAGAGAGAAAGAGAGAGAGAGAGAGAGAGAGAGAGAGAGGGAGGGAGAGAGAGAGCGTACGCTGTCGCGCCGTCGCGCTGTCGCGCTGCTGCGCTGTCGTGCTGCCGCGTTGTGCGTTTGCGCTGCTCGACGAGACGTCGTCGCGCCGCGCCCAAGGACACCATGCATGAGAACAAAGACTACCATCAAGCAAAATACGAAAATATATCCAATCCCCAAGTCTCTCCCTGCTACGAACCGGAAGCAGCCAGCCGCTGAAGTTCACGCCACGCGCACGCGAGCACACCTGCGCTGCGTATGCAACTGGTTTCGTAGCCGGAGGTGGGTGTCGTTGTCGTCATCAAGTATGTGAGTGTCTTTTTTCGCCGAGCGTCGTTGTTGAGCGGCTGTATGACTACCGCCTGGACCGAAAGGAGCACGACCGCACGACGATGGTGATCAGCGCGCTTTGGCGGTCGGTGGCCATGGTGAGCACGTCGGTTCCAGCGAACGTGAAGCACATTCTGCGCATGGACCTCGGCAATGACACCAAGAGCGACACGCTGATGCTGCTGCTGGGTCCGCTTCTGGGCAAGGCGGACTGGCTGCTGCAGCGTAAAAACGGCGTCGAAGATCTTCACGCGCAATGTCTTCCAGGGCATGATGTTTCACGCTTTCGCGCAAAACACCTGCAGCGCGGGCGGCACGCAGCCCGTGGACCTGCAGATGATCTTCTTCAAGTTCATCATGGACTCCATCGGCACGGTGGGCTTTGGCGTGGACCTGCAGACGCTCGATTAGGAGGAGAACGCGTGGTTCGCGGATTTCTTCGACCAGACACAGAAGCTGAGCTTCGGGCGCACCACGCTGCCCTTCTTCGAGTACCTGGGCCCGCTGTACAAGGCAGAGCATGACTGCACCGCCACATCGCCAGGAGGGACGAATTAATTAAGCCACCAGGTCATCAACGAGCGCCTGGCCGACCCGGACGTGCGCGGCAAGCAGGACATCCTCTCGCACTTCATCACGCACTTCCGCGACGAGAAGCTGCCGCCCCTCGATGGAGAGGAGGCGCCGGCCAGCACGCGCAGGTACCTGCGCGATGTGGTCATGAGCTTCTTCATTGCCGGCCGCGACATAACGGCCTGCGCGCTATCCTTTACCATCCTCATCCTCGCCACAAGCAAGGACATCCAGGAACGCCTTTTCCAGGAGATTTGGGCGGAGCTGCCCGAGGCAGGCCAACACGGCGCCGACCTGCAGCCGCCCACGCTTGAGCACCTCAAGCGCGGCTGAACGTCCTCGTCATGGAGAGCCTGCGCCTCTTCCCGCCCGTGCCCAGTGATGGCAAGATGGTCTGCACGGACAATGTGCTGCCGGATGGCATCTCCGTGCCCAAGGCGGCATCGTCTACTTTGACATTTACAGCATGGATCACTCTGAGGAGCTCTGGGGCAACGATGTCGACGAGCCGCGCCCGGACGCCCACGAGGACGGCTCCATGCGCGAGGTCGAGGAGTGGATGTTTCCCTTCTTCCAGCCCGGCCACCGCAAGTGCCTTGGCGCCGACCTCGCCGTCTTCGAGGCCAAGGTGCTCACTGTCGAGCTCGCGCGGCGCTTCACGATCCAGCTCGCGCGCCCCGTCCAGGACCCTCCTTCCAGCGCCGGCATCACCATGACCGTCGAGGGGGGGCTGCCCTTGGCCCCGACCGACCATCCGACGGAGGCACCGACTGCTGACACGATACTCGTAAAGGCGCCTACTGCGTTTCCCACGAAGGAATCCAGGACCTTGACCACCGAAGACCTTACGACCTCTCCAGCGGCGAAGCCCACAGCGGAGCCTACAACAGCGGAGCCTGCAAGCTCCATTCCCGGCGATGTGGACGAGCTACTAAATCTAGCGATAGCGTGGCGCTCGCACCATCGACTGCGGCCGTGATGAGCGCGCATTTTGCGCTGGGCGCCCTTCGCGCCAGAGGCGCCGTGCAACGCCGTGTAGCTGGAGCCTCCATCTGCCGGGAAGACGAACTCTCTCCTTCACAAAGAGCTTGCAACGATGTATCCGCCGCAGAGCGGTACAGCGACGCGAGGCTTTTGCGACCGATCGAGTCCTGCGCACGCAAAAGGCAGGCTACCACGGGTGACGCGGCTTCTCATGCCAGACGACGGCGGCCTCGGCGCCCATTTGAGCTCAGCGCCGCGCAGTTTATGCCGCGCAACGCGCAATCTACAGATGCAGGCCGTCGCACAGCACATCGAATGGTACCCGCACGTGGGCGCCTTTCCTCGAAAGCATGTAACTGGCTGTTTCAAGCTCATGCAATTCACCTCAATTTTGAAGGCCGCGCACAGCAGCGCGTAGAAGCATCACCACAACATGAGCATACCAAGACGTTGCGAGACACGGGCGAGAGACTGCTTCACGTGCCTTGGCCTGATCCTCGCGCGATGCCTCACATCACAGTATTTCGCGGTGCAGACTGCAGCAAAGCTCAAAACCCACTTGGTCAACGAAGGCGACCAAGTGAGCTGTAATTTGAGATAAGACTTGATGAGATTCTTCCTGTTTGGACCGGGGCTCTGGGAGGACTCCCGTACTTCCTTATGGTGGTTGCCGACGTTTAGACGGCCAGAGCTCGCTGCTGCTGAAGCTGCCCGACTCGAAGACGGTAGCGCTGCACGGAAACGCCCGCAGCTCCGAGGCCGGCCAGGGCGACGAGCGTACCCATCACAACACCGGCCGTCTCGCTGGGTGCGAGAGCCTCCGCGTTGCTGGAAGAGAGAGTCTCTTCGTTGTCGTCGGAGCTTGAAGGAGCCGCCGTGGGTGAGGCGCTTGCATTGTCGGCAGAAGGAAATGCTGTAGGATCCGCAGTGGGCAGGCTGGTGGGATAGGCAGTTGGATCTGCCGTCGGCAGGCTCGTGGGGTAGGACGTGGGCTCTTCGGTAGGAAAGGCAGTCGGATCTGCCGTCGGCAGGCTGGTGGGGTAGGACGTGGGCTCTTCGGAAGGAAAGGCGGTCGGGCTGGCAGAGGGTTCTCTCGTAGGTTCGACCGTGGGCTCGACCGTGGGCTCGGCCGTGGGCTCGGCCGTGGGTTCCGCCGTGGGCTCGGCCGTGGGCTCGGCTGTTGGATCTGCAGTCGGCTCGGGGGTGGGATAGTCAGTTGGGTCCGCAGTTGGCTCGATCGTCGGTGAAACGGTGGGGTATTTCGTATAGCTGGCCCAGTCGCGGTTCGGTGAATCGAATTTGACGTATTCCATGTTGGGTTGAGGGCCCTGCAGGTTGAGATAATACGTAGAAAGCATCACGAGATTTGTGAGTTGCGTGAGAGACATCGGCAACGATGTGAGCGGAGTATTTCCGCTCAGGTCAAGCTCCCTTAAGCTCGGTACGTTGCTGGCAAAATCACTCGGAAGGGCTGTGAGCTGGTTGCCTGCCACTGAAAGTTTTGTCAAGCTCGGCAGGTTTAAGTCACTCGGAAGTGCTGTGAGCTCGTTGGAAATCATGGAGCTGCATAGAGCACCACAGGTCAGTTCAGGGGTTGCTTTGACAAAGTCCATGTTGCAACGTACAGATATCGCAGCGTGGTCGAAA
This sequence comes from Thraustochytrium sp. TN22, assembly GCA_013306675.1. Taxonomy (NCBI): domain Eukaryota; class Bigyra; order Thraustochytrida; family Thraustochytriidae; genus Thraustochytrium; species Thraustochytrium sp. TN22. Next base: position 6,840 of record JABLUY010000267.1, on the reverse strand, counting down.
CCTTCGGCACGGAAGTGAGCTGGTTGCTGAATAGGTTTCTGTCGTGGCGTTAGTTCACGTTATAGCCGCAGGAAATCGGCGGATGCTTGAGGCTCCGCCTACAACGTTTGCCCTCCGGACTCGCGCTCCGGACTCGATCTCGCACAATCGTTTGAAGCCCGAAACTCACAGAGAAAGAAGGTTGGTCAGAGCGAGAGTCTCGTCTGGCAGGGAAAGGAGGCTGTTGTGGCTCAACATGTAAAGTGTCTCCAGGCCAGTCCACGATGAGATGGACGCTGGCACAGACGTTAAGCCCGTGGAGCTTCCTTTCGAAACCGAGCTGGAATGCGAGGTAGTTAGTCAGCAAATAATCCTCCTCTTTCGAAGAGTCCCCAGCCCAGCCACGTACAGATAGGTAATCGAGCTATAGTCGGTGAGATATTCGGGGAATGTGTCGCAAGGATTACAAGTCATCACTGCACCACTAGCGCTGCAGCTGCACGTAGCCTCCACGAATGGGCTTGTTAGGATTGCGATGAGAAGGCACACCATGACAATCATCATGCGCATCATGCCGCCCGCAAGCACGAGCCTCACGTGCTCGAGCCTGCCTACGGCGAAGCGCTTGATGTAGTTGCGCGTTTGCCGGCGCGGATCGCCCGGCAAGCGCAGCCGATCCGCCCCGGCAAACGCAGCCTGCAGGGTCCCACTATTGACGCTGAAGCGCCATGTGCGGTGTGTGGTGTCCAGAAGGGACGGACTCCGTCTGTCTGAGGCAAGCGGCCCACAGCTCGATAGGAGACGTAATCCGTCTGTCACCCATGCACACGCCGAAAGGTCCAGCCAGCCATTGAGACCGACGGATCGCCACGGACCGGGCAAACCATGGCCAGTGCGTACACACGGGCGTCTCTCGAGCCTGACGCTGGCCGGAGGCGCTCCAGCAAGGATTTTCGCTCGCTCCCTCACTGTCTGTCCGGCGGTGAGCGGGGTCCGAGTCTTGACTACTCGCAAGCGCCTGACCGTGTTCGCGCTGTCCTGTCCTCCAAATAGCTTGTGAGCCTTGCACCCGCACCACACAGGCGCATGGCCATTTCGCGGCCTTCGCGGCCAGCCCGCACCATTGCAATGATTGCACCACGGCGACCACGCAGCCTCGCCGACCCACCGTGACACGTCAGACACTTGTGTTTCACACCTCCATGGTACCATACTCAGGTACCGTGCCGGTGTCGATGGAGTTACGGCCCGGCCCGGCCCCGCCGGGCCGCCGCGCAAAAAATTTCGTGCACACCGAGGCGCGCCCGCTTGGCGAGCGGGTCGCCTCAGGCCAGCGCGGGCTTGAAGCCGCTGCGATCAAAGCACGCAGGCCTTATGCGACTTCGGAGGACAGGACAGAGCGACCTCCTCCAGCCACGGGACCTCTAGACGCCTGCGAAGTGTGACGGGCCTGGCTGACTGAAAGTGCACGAGCGAAATCCCTTGCTGGAGTGCCTCTTAGGCTGGCTAGCGCGCGAGCGAAAATCCTTGCTGGAGTGCCTCTCAGGCTGGCTAGCATCCACGCCAGCGTGCGTCAGGTTTGGGAGACGCCCACTTTCGTGTGTACGCCCTGGTTTGCCCGGTTCGTCGCGATCATTCGGACAGCGGGACGCGGACTAGCGCGCTGTCGCTATGCGACTTCGGAGGACAGGACAGCGCGACCTCCGCCAGCCACGGGACTCGGACCCAGGCGCCTGCGAAGATTCAAAACCCAGCCTGCGGTGCGTTGCGCCCAGAAGAGACGGGCTCCATCTGTCAGGGGCGCGCGCTGTCTCAAACTGACGAGAGGGTACTCAGCTGAGTCAGCTCGGTAGGATACGTAAGCCGTCTGTCACCCATGCACACGCCGAAAGGTCCGCTGCGTCTCCTCTGCTAGCTAGAGGCACTCCAGCTGCGAGTCCAGCAAGGTATTGACGCAGAAGCGCCGTGTGCGGTGCGTGGCGCCCAGAAGAGACGGGCTTCGTCTGTCAGCCCACTGTCAGGGGCACGCGCTGTCTCAAAATGACGAGAGGGTCCCAACATTCAAACCTCAGCTGAGTCAGCTCGGTAGGAGACGTAAGCCGTCTGTCACCCATGCACACGCCGAATGGTCCAGCCAGCCATTCAACCGCAAACCGGGCAAACCATAGCCAGTGCGTAAACACGGGCGTCTCCCGAGCCCGACACTGGTCGGAGGCGCTCGAGCAAGGATTTTCGCTCGCTCACTTCTGTTCGGCGGTGGGCGGGGTCCAAGTCCTGTTATTCGCAAGCGCCTGACTGGTGGAGGAGCTCACGCTGTCCTGTCCCTTCCGCACCACACAGTCGCGTGGCACTTCGCGGCCTTCAAAGTTTGCGACCTCAGCCGGCGCTGGCCAGCCTGCAGGCCCTGAACCACGGCGACCAAGTAGCCTCGCCGACTCGGACACTCTAAACCCTCATGGTACAAGTTAGGTACCGTGCAAGTGTCCTTGGAGGCCTTGGAGTTACGGCGGCCTGTCCCGGCGAAAAAGTCGTGCACACCGTCTGCACACCGTGACGCGCCGCTTTGCGAGCGGCTCGTCTCACGGTCTCGCGCCAGCGCAGGCTTGAAGCCGCTGCGATCAAAGCACGCAGGCTAGCGCGCGGTCGCTATGCGGCTTCGGAGGACCAGGACAGCGCGACCTCCGACAGAAAGGGCGCGAGTGTAAGTCCTTGCTGGAGTGCCGCTGGCTAGCCACACCAGCGTCAGGCTCGGGAGACGCCCACAAGGCTTCTTTCGTGTGTACGCACTGGTTTGCCCGGTTCGTTGCGATTCCTCGGTCAGCGCGGGCTTGAAGCCGCTGCGATCAAAGTACGCAGGCTAGCGCGCGGTCGCCTGGTCGCTGTGCGACCTCGGAGGACCAGGACAGCGCGACCTCCGCCAGCCTCGATACCTAGGCGCCTGCGAAGAGCCAAGCTTTGGGGCCTCGCTCATGACGCCTTCTCCAACTGCTGCTTGACAAATTCATGCTCGGCCAGCTCGAGGTCGGCCTCACGCTTTTGAAGCTGCGTCCCAAAGAGCTCGAGATCGTCCTCGCGCGCTCGCAGCTCCTTCTCGCGCTTCTTGAGGTTCTCGTCAAGCTGCTCCAGGCGGTGCTGCTCGAGTCCGAGCTTGTGCTATTCGAGTCTGAGCTGGCGCCGCAGCGCCTCCAGGTCTGCTTCCTTGTCCGCGGTTTCCGAGGCGGAGCCCGCGGAGAGAGCCGCCGGCCGACCAGTGATGGCCTTCTCCGCGCTCCAGGTCCTTGAGGCTGTCCTCGCCGCTGTCGTCAAGTGCGTGAAGCCCGCGGTTCGCGCCGCCGCTCGTGTACATGTCTCGCCCTCCGAGTAGCCCATAAAGGACGCGAAGAAGTGCAGCACGAGCTTGGAGCCCAGCCAGCAGCGGCGCGAGGAACGAGAGGAAACCCACCGATCCGAGGAAGGCCAGCACCACAAAGCTGCCGCAGAGGTATTCCTTGGTGTTCCGCGTGTCCATCGTGAACGGGAGCACGTAGCCCGACTCGTGCTGCGCTGGCAGATGCAGATGATACACACCATGGCCAGGCAGAGCAGGGCGGCACCAGCAGCGCAACGAAGCAGAACACCACCCACGCGCACTGGCGTCAGCTCGCGAACTCCCATCACTGAGTGCCACCTCCATCATCCTGCTGGCGTCTCGCGCCAGCCGCCGCTCCGGCTCCGTCTCGCGCGAGGGCGCCGCCTTCAAGTTGGGCCTGCTGCTCTGCGGCGGCGGCGACAGCGCTACCTGGTCCCACGGCAGCGTCCTGCTTCCGGGCCTTGCCCTGCGCCGCCACCTGCGAGCTCACCAGCATGGTCTCCGCGCAGGCTCGCGGCCGCGCCTCGCGCCCGGCGGCCCTCGCAAAGCGCGTCTCGCTCGCCCGCCCTCTCGCCCTCTCGTACGCGCGCGGCCGCACGCGCCACCGCCACCTGCGCGCCCGCCAGGCCGCCGCCTGCCTGCCTCTGCTCGAGTCCTCGTTCTCCGTGCGGTGCAGAGAGAGAACCCAGATCATCGCCCTCCTGGCCCTCCTGGCGCTCAGTGCGTTCCCCAAGAACTTGAAGGACTCGGAACCCACGACGTTGGCCACCGAAGACCTTGCGACCTCTCCATCGGCGGAGCCTACAGTGGAGCGTACAAGGTCCGTTCGCGGCGATGAGACGAACTGCTGAAACCTAGCGATGGCGTGGCGCTCGCACCATCGGCTGCGGCCGTGCTGAGCGCGCCCTTTGCGCCAAAGGCGCCGTATAACACCGTGTAGCTGGGGCTTCCATCCGCCGGGAAGACGAACAAAATCTCTCCTTCACAAAGAGCTTGCAACGAAGCATCCGCCGCAGAGCGGTGCAGCGAACCGAGGCTTTTGCGGCCGATCGAGTCATGCGCACGCAAAAGGCAGGCTTCCGCTGGTAACGCTGCTTTTCGGGCCAAAGTCGGCAGCCTCGGCGCCCATTTGAGCTCAGCGCCGCGCAGTCTATGCCGCGCAACACGCGAATAACAAGTTTTAAAAGCTGTCACACAGCTGTGACAGCACATCGAAAACTACTCGCACGTGGGCGCTTGGCCGCGCACAGCAGCACGTAGAAGCATCACCACAACATGAGTATACCAAGACATTGCGAGACGCGGGCGAGAGTCTGCTTCACGTGCCTCGGCCACATCAAAGTCTTTCGCGGTGTAGACTGCAGCAAAGCTCAAAATCCACTTGGCCACGAGAACGCGCTTTGCTCGACCAAATGAGATGAGATTTGAGATAAGTCTTGATGAGATTCTTCTTGCTCGGACCGGGGCTCTGGAAGGACTCCCATGCTTCCTCATGGTGCTTACCGACGTTTTTTAGACGGCCAGAGCCCGCTGCTGCTGTTGCTGCCCGACTCGAAGACGGTAGCGCTGCACCGAAACGCCCGCAGCTCCGAGGCCGGCCAGGGCGACCAGCGTGCCCATCACGACGCCGGCCGTCTCGCTGGGTGCGAGAGCCTCCGCGTTGCTAGGGGGGAAAGACGCTTCGTTGTCGTCGGTGTCGTCGGTGCTTGAAGGAGTTACCGTGGGTGAGACGCTTGCACTGTCGGCAGAAGGAATTGCTGTAGAATCCGCAGTGGGCAGGCTGGTGGGGTGGGCAGATCCGACTGCCGTCGGCAGGCTGGTGGGGTAGGACGCGGGCTCTTCGGTAGGAAAGGCGGTCGGGCTGGCAGAGGGTTCTCTCGTAGGTTCGACCGTGGGCTCAGCCGTGGGCTCGGCCGTGGGCTCGGCCGTGGGCTCGGCCGTGGGCTCGGCCGTGGGCTCGGCCGTGGGCTCGGCCGTTGGATCTGCTGTCGGCTCGCGGGTATGATAGTCAGTTGGTTCCGCAGTAGGCTCGTTCGTCGGTGAAACGGTGGGGTATCGCGTATAGCTGGTCCAGTCGCGCAACGGTTCACAATACGGGACGAACTCCATGTTGGGTTGAGGGCCCTCTAGGTCGAGCCCTCCAGTGTAAAGTGTTTGGAGGCTTGTGAGCAGCGTGAGAGACATCGGCAATGATGTGAGCGCATCATTGTAGGACAGGTAAAGCATCGTTAAGCTCGGTATGTTGCTGCCAAGATCACTCGGAAGTGCTGTGAGCTGGTTGCCCAACAGCTCAAGAGAGAGCAAGCTTGGTCGGTAGCCAAAATCACTCGGAAGTGCTGTGAGCTGGTTCCATGACATCTCTCTGCAAAGACCACCACCGGTCAGTTTGGAGGTTGCTTTGGCAAAGTTTATGTTGCAACGTACATGCTAGTCAGCGTGGTCGGAAGGTTCGGCAGGGAAGTGAGCGAGTTGTAGGCTGCTCCTCTGTAGCGGCGTTAGTGAACGTTACAGCCGCGGGGAATTGTCAGATGCTTGAAGCTGTCTGCCTATCACGTTTGCGCTCCGAACTCGCGCCCCGGATTTGATCGCGCGCACAATCGTCAGAAGCCCGTTACTCACAGGTTAAGAAGGTTGGTCAAAGCGAGAACGCCGTCCGGGAGAGAGGTGATAGAGTTACCATAAATGCCCCTGCGTCGCATAAAGAGCTCACAGAGTCAACGACCGAGTCCCATTCAGGCAGGCTGACGATTCTTGTGTTCCATGCTGTACTTGTCAAGGCCTTACTCACAAGTACGTCAGCAGTGTAAGAGCGCTGATCTCGTCTGGCAGGGAAAGGAGACTGCTGTGGGAGTTAATGGCAAGTTCCCACAGGCTACTCCAGGCTGAGATGGACGCTGGCACAGACGTTAAGCTCATGTCGAACCCCTCATAGAATCCCCCATACACGTTCAGAGAGGTAATCGAACTATAGCTGGGAAGATATTCGGGGAACGTGTCACAAGGTTCACAACTCATCGTAGCAGCACTAATGCTGCAGGTGCACGTAGCCTCCGCAAATGGGCTTGCTAGGATTGCGATGAGAAGGCACACCATGATAACCATCATGCGCATCATGCCGCAAGCGCCCGCAAGCGCGAGCCCTCACCTGCTCGAGCCTGCCTACGACGCAGCGCTTGATGAAGTTGCGCGTTTGCCGGCGCGGAGCGCCTGGCAAGCGCAGCCTGCAGGGTCCCACCATCGACGCAGAAGCGCCGCCGTCTCGCGGCGCCGTGTGCGGTGCGCGGCGCCCAGAAGGGACGGACTCTGTCTGTCAGAGGCGAGCGCGGTACGAGGGCCCCAACATTAATTAAAAAGCTCAGCTTGGTAGAAGACGTAAGCCGTCTGTCACCCGTGCACACGCCGAAAGGTCCGAAGCACGAATCCGGTGCCAGCCAGCTAGCTAGCTAGCCAGCCAATCAATGAAACCGAGGGACCGCTACGAACCGGGCAAATCATGGCCAGTGCGAACACAC
>JABLUY010000266.1:0-46687 GCA_013306675.1 Thraustochytrium sp. TN22 | reverse complement strand
GAAGTGCCGCCGTTGCTGCCGCTGCTACCGCCGCGCGCGCGCGCCGCGGCCTCGGGCGCGGCGGCGCGCGGCGCGGCGGCCGCGGCGGCAGCGGGGATGGCGGGAGCGACCGCCGCGCAGGCCATGCGCGATGACGAGGCGCGCCAGACCGGACGCGCGCAGCGGCGCAGCGGCGGCGGGAAGCGCGCGCGCGCGGAGGAGCCCGCGCGAGAGCTGGGGGCAGCGGATGCGCGGGCGCCGCCGGGAGCCCGGGCCGCGGGCCCCTCCGCCGCGGCGGCCGCCGCGCGGGCGCAGGCCGGGAGGCGGCGCGCCGCGGCGGCAGGGTCGGAGTCGAAGATGCAGGTGACGCTGCAGCTGCTGGGCGGCGTGACGACGTACAGCCAGGAGGGCGTGCGCACGGTGCTGGGCAAGCTGAGCACGAGCAAGGCCGCGGCGACGATGATCGCGGCGCGGCACTGCGAGGAGCGCAACGGGGACGTGGTCGCGGAGCTGGGCAGCGAGCAAATGGCCGGCTGCGAGGCGCTCGAGTTCGGCTTCACCTCGTACGACTCGCGAAGCACGCAGTCCGTGGCCGTCAAGTCCTACCTGGACGGCGTGCAGAGCTCCGAGCACCCGACGCACTTCATCATCGGGCCGGTGCGCTCGCTGACGGCGCTGCCCGTTTCGATCCTGGCCAACGTGAACGAGGTGCCCGTGGTGTCGTACTGGGCCACCTCGCCGGACCTGGACGACAAAAGCATCCACGGCGAGTTCGTGCGGACCATCCCGTCCGACAGCGCCACCTCGTCGGCGCTCGCCGACCTCTTCCAACGCTACGGGCTCGGCCACGTCGGCATGCTCTACGTGGACGACTCCTACGGCGACGGCTTCCGCGAGGCGCTCCTCAAGGAGAACGACAGCCGCGGCATCGAGATGCAGGCCATCTCGTACCGCGAGGCGGACGTGCTGTCCATCGCCAACGCCATCAGCGGCCTGGAGGCCAGCCAGCTCAACGTCATTCTCGTCATCGCCTTCATGGGCGACATGCCGGATATCCTGGAGCAGTTCGTCTCGCGCGGCATGACGGGCCGCGGCACGCTCTTCGTGTTCAGCGACGCCATCGGCGCCGACGAGCTCACCCAGGTGGTGCAGGAGTACCCGCAGTACGCCACCGTGCTCAACGCCTCGCAGATTGTACAGGCCGTTGCCGGCGACGAGTCCAACGAGCGCTTCCGCGTGCTGCGCGACCAGTGGCCCTCGTACGTCAAGTACTTGGATCTCATCAATGCCAACATGCCAGGAGGCGCCAACTTCTCCGACCCCACCGCCAGCCTCGACGACAATCTCTCGGGCGACAACATGACCGTGGCCATCTCCGAGTCGCTCTTCAGCGCCGACGCCCTGGATGATCTCATCTACGACGTCGCCTACGCCTACGATGCCGTGGCCACGGCCTGCCGCGCCGCCTGCCTGGCGTTCTTGGACGCGGGCGCCCAGGTCCCGGCCAACGCCTCGGCCACGACCGCCTTGTCCTTCGACGGCGAGGATGCGCGCCCGCGCTGGCTTCGCGGCGGCGTGCTCATTGACCTCATCAAAAACCAGACGCGCTTCCCCTTTCAGGGGGCCTCGGGCTGGGTCCGCTTCGACGAGGACACGGGATCGCGAGTGCCGAGCACAGCCTACTTCCGCCTGCGCAGCTTCCTCATCAACCCGGAGACCAACGTCGTGCGCACAGTCAGCGTCGGCAGCTGGAACGGAAGCTGGGAGCTCCAGGACAACCTCGTCTTCCCGCCCGGCGACACCACCGAGATCCCGCTCCAGACCGACCTTCCCTTCGAGGACACGCACTACGTGGGCATCGCGCTGCGCGCCCTCGCCGTCGTCATGGCGCTCCTCACCTTTGCGCTCTGCCTCGGGCTCGGCGTCTGGGTCTGGGTCAACCGCCGCACGCGCGTCGTGCGCAAGGCGCAGCCAGAATTTTTGCTATGCTTCCTCGTCGGCATCTGCGTCGCCGTTGCCAGCCTCTTCGCCTACGCATATCCGGACGAGCAGGAAAGCGGCGACGCGGGCGCCTCCGTGGCCTGCAACGCCTTCGTCTGGCTGCTCAGCCTCGGCACCACCATGACGGCTTCGGCCATGATCCTCAAGCTCTACCGCATCATGCGCATCTTCCACAACCCGAGCCTGCGCTCGCTCCTCATCCGTGCCTCCTCGCTTCTCAAGGTCATGGCCTCGGTGCTCGTCGTCAACGTTGTGCTTCTGCTCGTGCCCACGGTCGTCGGCCCGCTCTCGTGGACGCGTCGCGTCGTCACCACGGACTCCTTCGACAACCCGACCAGCAGCTACGCCTCCTGTACTTTTGCGGACGACGTCGTTGTTCGCTGCTTCTTCTGGCTCCTGCTCGTCTTTCACCTCGGGCTCTACGTGGCAGGCGCCACCATCGCCTACCGCGTGCGCGACGTGGACAGCTCCTTCCAGGAGGGCAAGACCTTGGCGCTTGCCGTCATTTGGCAGTTTCAGCTCTACCTCATCGCTGCGCCCATCATCCTCGCCGTTGGCGAGACCGAGACGCAGATCAAGTTCCTTATTATGTGCCTGGCCGTGTTTCTGGCCAACCTTTTTGCGGCTCTCTACGTCATGGTGCCCAAGGTTTGGGCGGTGCACTACCAGACGGAAGACGACTCCCGCGGCCGTCTCAACATCAAACGGGCCAATCACCCGCGCCGCGATCGCGGCCGCGATGCCAACGCCGACGGCCGCCGCTCGCCCCCGCCCAGGGTGGCCACGCGACCCAAGTCCGCGCCCGGCGCGCACGGTCTGCGCGAGATGGCCAAGCACGCCTCCGAGCAGGAGTCGCCCTCGCATCACGCCGAAGTCCAACAGGACCTGCGCCGGCGCCTCGTGCTTGACAGCGACGCAGCCTCGGACTCGGGCGACCGCCTGCATGACGCAAGCCGCCGCCGCCGCTCCTCGGACCTTTCTCGCGCCGGCGCCAACGCCGGCTCTGAAGACGAAGATGAGCGCTCCAGCTACCACGCGAACCGCAGCGAGAGTCTCTTTGAGTCGCTCACCGAGGAGGCCACGCGCATGTACCGTGAGGAGCCCACCTCCGTCCGCGGCACACGCAGCATGCCCAACTCCAACCACAGTAAGACCGTCGACTCACAGTCGCGGCACTCCTCCGCCGCTTCATCCGCTGCGCTCTCCACAGCCGCCGCCGCGGCTGCGGCTGCGGCTGCGGCCGCGGCTGCCGCAGAGATCGATGCTCTGCATTTGCATAACAATCACTTATCGCCCACCGACGACCATGCGCGGTCCAGCGAACGCTGGCCTAGCTCTGGGTCTTCCGAGGCCCGTGTCAATGTAGCCTAATAAGGGTTTTCTTTCTCTCTTTCTTTCTTTCTCTCTTTCTTTCTCTCTGTCCCGGGCTTGTTTGCGTGTGCGTGAACGGAGAAGTAGCCAAGATGTTTTGCCGTGCGGGAGCGCCGGCTTGCAAATGCAAATGACTGATGATGAGAGAAGAGCGCGTCAAAAGGCCGCCCTCTACCGCAGCGCAGGTCAGCAACGTCACCAGCCTCGAAACCAAGGACCGACCATGACCACTGCATTGCACGACAACAACTCCACGATTCATGGAGCAACGCTGCTGCGTCTGCCAGAGACGAGAGCGCCATCCTTTGCCTGCAGCGTCTTGTCCTCTTCCCATTGTCAGGTTGGTTGTCTCGCTCATGATCCGAACACGACCTTTGCACGACAAGCATCACACAATTCATGGATCAACGCTGCTATTAGCCATCTCTGCCGCGCCGGAGCCATCTGTCGGCTTCATGGCCTCGTCCTCGAGCGCGGCCTCGACGCCCTCGAGACTCGCCTGACTCGCTTGGTTGCCCGCGGAGCCGCCAGCAGGGTCCAAAAGACCGGCGGCCGTCGAGGAGTGCGAGGAGAGGTCCAACGAAGCAGCCATTTCCACAAAGGTGCCCGGCGCAGCCGCTGACTTGGGAAAGGTTTTCTTGTACAGCAGGCTGACGACGCGCTCTTGCGACAGGAGAATCTCCAGTAGTCTCTCCCGATCGTGTTCCGCGAAGTCACTCACGTCGAGCGCGTCAGAGGGCGCAGATAGCAGACTCTCTGGTGCGTCCGAAGCGGACGCGGAGGCACCCTGGCGCTGCCGAATAACGTTCGAGCGCACGTCCTCGACGCACTGCCGCAGGAGCACCTCGAGCTGTGTGCGGGACTTGAGGTCCGCGGCATAGGCGTTCCGCACCTTTTGCAGGTTCTTGCGCTCTGTGTCGAGCAACTTCTTGAGCCGCCGAATGATTTCCTTGTAGCGCGTCTCCTTGTCATTGCCCGAGCCGTTCAAAGGGCTGCTCAGGGAATCCCGCAGCGACGAGCCGGCATCCAGCGCGTGCGCCGCGGACCCTGCAGCGGACGGCGGGCCCGGCACCGGGAGACCGCCGCTTGAGGCGCGCTTCTGCGAACCAACGCCAGGGATGGCGGCGGAGGACTGCACGCTCTTGAGCGTGGACATCTTCTGCGCCATCGCCTGCTTCTTGAAGGCCTGCAATGCCTCCAGCTCCTCGTCCTTTTTGCGCAGCGCGTCCTCCTTGTTCTCCAGCTCCTGACGCAGCTGCACGTTGTCCTTTTTCACCGTGACGAGCTGCTTGATGAGGAACTCGCGGTCGTCCTCCTGCGTCTTGAACTGCGACTTTAGCCGCGTGTTCTCCTTTTGCAGGCTCTGGTTGACGCGCTCCAGGCGGTCCGCCATCTCCTTGGCCCAGTCCAAGCCACGCTCGAGCTGCCGGTTCTTCTCAATCCACGAGGAGGCGCCCACATCAGCCTTACTCTTCTCCACCTCAAGCTCGCTCTGGATGTCAAAGAGCCGCGCGCGGAAGGCGCGCAGCAGGTCGCGCTCCTGGTCCTTGAGCACCTTGGCCGTGCTCTCCTGCACGTGCTCCACGTTCTTCATGAGCTGCTTGTGCATGTTGCGAATCGTGCAGATGCGGTCGTCATTCTCCATCCAGTTCGTGCGTCCGGTCTTGATGGCGTCCAGCTCCGCCTCAAGCGTCTGTATGCGCGCCTCGTATTGGCGCTGCCTGCGGATGTAGCTCTCCTGGCGCCGCTTCAGGTCCGCCTGCAGCGCCTCGGCGGAGCCGTCCGTCGCCGCCGCGGCGCCAGCTGCGCGGGAGGGGTCCATGGCGGAGGCGCCGCCGCCGCCCGCGTTGGAGCTGTGCGCTGCCGCCTCGTTTAGCTCGCTGCGCAGCGCCGCGATGCGCGCCGCAACCTTGTCCTCGCGCGCGCCCTCCGCCGCGGCCATCGCGCCGAGCCGAGAGAGCCGACCTGCGCCAGCGCCAAGGATCGACGACTCGTGCCTGCGGCGCCGCGCCCGGACCCCGAGCGGCGCTGCCTGCCTGCCAAGGCAAGGCTGCCGAGGCTCCTAGGCTGCCGAGGAGGGGTGCGCGCAGAGGCTCGCCTTCTACCGCAGTGCGCGCGAACGGCTCTGGTGGGTACATGGTGCACACTACACGATTGGCAAGATCATGAGAGGTCACATAGATTATAAGGTAGTGATCATTCGGAGTGACCCAGAGTGCAACCGCCGCAGGGTCTGCGCACGAGTCCTGCGCTTGTTTCCTGCTTTTCTGCGCCGCGACAAGAGCAGCGGGCGAGCATGAAGCTCGGCTGGGACGTGAACGTTAGACGCGGCAGTCGCGCTTCGCAAGGTCGCAGGGCTGGACCCGGCGCCGCTCGGCGGCGCGCGGGCGCGCGGACGTGTTTAGGCTTGCGTGCGCGTGCCGTGTCAGGGTCTGTGCGCGCGCGCATTCGAGGCTGGGGTGAAACCATCGTCCCAGGCGGCTGAGACCAGGCTGAGGCGCGCGCAGCAGCGGGCTCCAGCAGCAGGTGCAGTGCCGAAGCGGGAGTGGCAGCGGCAGCGCCAACGACCGGCCGCCGGAGCATGTTTGCCAAGTCCAAGGTGCAGAGGTTCTGGGAGGACTCGTCCAAGGGCAAGAACCCGAGCGTGGGGCCCGGCGCGTACGACGTGGACAAGGCGGAGCTCGCACTCAGGTCCAAGGCGTACCAGAATGTGCCGCTCTCGGTGACGGCGCGGTTCCGCGAGGGCGCCGAGGAGGAGAATGTCGGGCCGGGCTACTACAACACGGAGCTCGCAGCGCAGCAGGATGGCGAGCACCCGCAGGCGCCGCCAACCGTGGCACGCAAGCCGCGCCTATCGCTCGCGCCGGGTGCGCGTCGCCAAACGCTCAACACCATCGAGTTCAACGTGCCGCAGGCCGCTGAGTCGGATGCGGAGCGCATGCGGAAGCGCCTCCGCGCTGCGCTCGCCGACAAGGACGCGCTGACGCGCCAGGTCAAGGCCATGATCTCGCGCGAGCGCGTTCTGCACCACGACCTGGCTGCCCTGGCCGAGCGCCGCATCGACGACCTGGAGCTCAGCCGCCTTAATGCGCAGACGCAGGTTGCGCGCATTGAGCGCCAGCACGACGCGTTGCAGCGCGCCGCGCTCGACCAGCGCGACCAGGGCCTTGACCGCGAGTGGGAGCTCTCGCGCCTCGCGGAGGAAGCGCTGGCCTGCGCGACCGCCTTGCGCCCCAAGGACGCTGACGTGCGCCAGAACGAGGACTTGCGCGGCGCCGCGGCGGCCGCCGACGCAGAGGCTCTCGATGACCTGCGCGAGGAGATCGCTCTGCTACGCGCCGAGTACGATGGCCTGGTCGCCGATCGGGACGGCGTCGCCACGGAGCTCGAGCTGGAGCGCACGGGCGCCCGCGACATCAAGGCGTCGCTGGCCAGGAAGCGGGACGAGCTGCGCGCGACCCGTGCCAAGCTGCAGAGCGCCGAGCACTCGCTCAAGGAGCAGGCTGCCTCGACGCGCACGCTCCTCGCGCAGATGCGCGTCATCACCGAGGCCTGCCAGCGCAGCGTCACCGAGAAGGTCGCGCTCGTCGAAGCGCACCGGGTCGCCGACGATGAGCTCGCGGAGACGGAGGCCATGGTGGAGGCGCTCAACACGCGCCTGCGCCAGCGCGAGGCCAGCCTGCTCCGCGCCCTGGAGGACGCTGAGGCGGAGCACGGCGACCACTTCGAGCAGGCTCGGGTGCAGATCGACTGCCTCGAGGACGAGCTTTCCAATTGCCGCGACGAGCTCCAATTGCTCTTTGCCGACAAGGTCGAGGCGGAGCGCATCATCGTCGACCTGCGCGCGACGGTGGCGGGCGAGCAGACGGCCCAGGCGGGCCTGCGCGAACAGCTCGCTGAGGCGAACCAGCACAGGTCCCGCCTCGGCGCCGACCTCGCGGCGCTGCAGGTTTCGCTGGCGCGTGAGGTGGATGCCAAGGCCCAGGTGGAGACTGCGCTCGAGCAGCAGCGCATGGAGGCCGACGCCGAGCGCAGTGCCAAGGTTGAGCTGCAGGGTCAGCTTGCCGAGGCAGCGCAGCAGCGTGAGACGCTGCAGGGGCAGGTTGCCGAGCTGCAGGTCGCGCTCGAAGCTGCCCTCGGGGCAAAGGCTGCGCTCGAGACGCAGGTGGACGCCGATGCGCGGAACAGGGCGGAGCTCGACGGGGAGCTCGCCGAGGTGCGGTCTGCACTGGCCCGCGAGCAGGAGCTCAGGGCTGGGCTTGAGGCATCCTTTGGCCAGCACCGAAGCGACGTAGGCGCCGAGCTGGCCGCCCTCCAGGCTGACATCGCCAGCGAGCGCCAGACCCGGGCCGAGGTTGAGGCCTCGCTGCACGAGCAGCTTCAGCTGGCGCAGGAGTCCCACGCACGGCTCGAGCGAGAGACCGGGGAGCAGGCCCGCGTTCTGGAGCAGGTGGGCGTTGCCAAGGCGGAGGTTGATGCGCAGCTGGCTGATGTGGAGGCGGCGCTGGCGGCTGAACGGGAGGCCAAGGCCGCGGCGGAGCGTCGGATGGCTGACCTGCATGCGCGTATCGAGGAGGAGCGCACGCGCACTACCTCGCTCCAAGAGCGGGAGGCGGCACTTCAGGAGCAGCTGGATTGGACGAACCACGCCAAAGCAGAGGTCGATGCACAGCTTGCCGGCCTTCAGGTCGCTCTTGCCACGGAGCAAGCTGCCAAGGCCGAGTCGGATGCCTTCGGCGCGGGTCTGCAGGCCAAAGTAGAGACGGCGAGCGCGCGGGCGGCCTCGCTTGAGGAGCAGGCGCAGGTGCTACAGGCGCAGCTGAACGAGATCGCTACCGCCAAGGCTGGCTTCGAGGCGCAGCTCGTAGAGGCACAGGCGGCGCTGGCCACGGAGAGAGAGGCCACCGCGGAGGCCCGTGCGCACATCGCAAACCTGGAGGCTACGTTGAAGTCCGAGCGCGAAGAACGCACGAGCTTGGAGAGGGGCCTCCGCGAGCAAATTGCGGACCTTGAGGCGGCGCAGGGCGCGCTCAAGTCCTCCCTGGAGGGGCAGCTTGCCTGCATCGAGGAGAGTCTAGAGCGCGAGCAGGAGACTCGTGCCGAGGCGGACCTGCAGATCGCGCACCTCCAGGCAACGCTGGACTCCGAGCGCGAAGACCATGCGAGCTCGGAGTTGGGACTCCGCGAGCAGCTTGCGGACCTTGAGGCGGCGCAAGGTGAGCTCAAGTCCTCCCTCGAGGGGCAGCTCGCCTCTGCCGGCGAGCTCGCGCGACAGCTTGCGGCCGCGCAGACGGCAAGAAATGAGGCGGAGGCTCGTACTGCGCAGTTGCAAGACCACCTCGAGGGCGAGCAAAAGGCGAAGCTGGCGCTGGTCGAGGACAAGGCGGCGCTGGAGTGGCAGGTGGCGGACGCGGAAGCCGCTGCGGCCGAGGCCAAGGCGGCGAGCGAGAACGCACGCGCGGAGCTGGACGAAGCCCGGGCGACGGCGAACGAGCTGAATCAGCAGGCCTTGGAGTTGCGCGCGCGCGTGCAAGCGCTCGTGGCACGCGTGACTGGTGCATTCGAGATCGAGGTGGTAGGGGGCGCGGACCTGGAGGGCCTGGGCGAGGCGCTGTGCGTGGTTCGCGCAGCCGGCGCGGAACGCGAAGTGACGCTGGAGTCTGGCCTGCGCGAGCGCGAGGCGCGCGTGGACGAGCTCGAGCAGGCGAGAGATGCTTTGGAGCGTGGGCTCGCGATGCAGACCGCGCGGTGCGAGGAGCTGGAGGCCGGGCTGCGAGAGGCCGAGCGCAAGGGCGCGCAGGCAGACCCGGAGGTGATGGCGCGGCTCAAGCACATGGTTCAAGACCTGCACCAGCAGCTGGACGCGGTGTCGGCCAAGGAGAGCGCGCTGGAGGCGCAGGTGCACGTATACCGCGTGAAGCTGGCGGAGAGCAACCTGCTCGCGGACAGTGAGGGTTCCCGCGACAGTCAACTGGCGCTGACCCAGGCCGAGGAGGAGCGCGTCCGCGCGGAGCTGGACCGCCTGGCCACCGAGACGGCGGCGCTGGCCGGCCACCAGAACCCGCGCCAGAAGATCCAGCACCTGAAGCAGCTCAAGCTCGAGCTCGCGGACCTGCGCCTGCAAAAGACGCGCTTCCAAGCCACGCTGCAGCGCAAGGACTCGCAGATCGCCTCGCTGCGCCGCACGTTGGGCCAGGCCCTGGGCGACCTCGATCTCCAGTTGCCAGGCGGTCCGGCGGCGATCCCGAGGACCCGAGGCGCGAGCACCTGCTCCAGCTCCACCTCAAGCTAACCCACGGCAGCCTGCGTGGCGTGTCGAAGCGAGAGCTGCCTGGCTGCCTGGCAGCCCTGGCTCAGGCTGGCTGGCTGTCTACACGGAGCTCTCCGGAGCAAGTAGAGGGACTTGGTAGCAAAGCATACCGTCCCTTCCAGAAAGGATGAAAGGTCGCGTTTGGTTCTTCTGTCAAGTCGTTGTCGTCACCGAGTTGTCCCACACGGCGCACGCCACGCCACGACGGGAGCGGCCGGAAGCGGAGGGTTTCCGGGTTCTTGACATTCTCAGATGACCGTCTGCACGAATCCCAATTTACCCGGAAATTCGCGACACGCCCAATCATCATCGCACTCACGAGTCACGAGGCACTCACTTGGACAGTCTGTCTGTCGGCACGAAGACGCCACATCGCCGTCGTGGCCAGCCACCGCGCCGCAGCTCTGCGCCGCAGCTTCCGAGTCTTGCCTGTCTCTCGGGCCTCGGCTTGAGCCTCGCGGCTGGCTGAGTAGTAGTGGCACGCGGCAGCGGCCGGGGTGGCCTCCAAACTCAGCCTGCCAGTGGCCGCTTGTCCGGCAGCCGGCAGCCGCCGGCCGTGAACCGCTCGAGGTCGCGCCCGACCCGGGTGATACGGCGTGCGGCGCGGCACGGTGATCATCATGATCTCTCTTGCCAGTGGGTCAGCGGCGCAGCGGCGCAGCGGAGTCAGCGATAGCTGCGATACTGAAGGTGAATGTAAATGGAAGCGGCTCGAGGCCCGGCGCGCGCTCCGCTCCGTCAGAGCCCGTCTCCGTCCGAGCCGGGCTCGTAGGTCTGCAGGCCGACCGCAGCGCGAAATGCGCCCTTGAGCAAGGCTTGGGCGGCTGGAGATCGATCTCCAGCCGCAGTGCGGCTCGGCGCGAGGCAGGCTTGCAGCTGTAGCGTGCCACGGCTTCGCAGACAAGGAGCGCGTTGACTATCTTCGTCCCGCATCGCCGACGATGTCGCGGTCGCGCGGTCGCGCTCACGACCGCCGCCGCTGAAGAAGGACAAGACGACGCGAGCCACGGCAAGGTTTAGGCCTACAAGCGCGAGACCGCGCGCGCGAGACCCGCGTGCCAGACTCGCTCGCTCGCCTCGCCTCGCCTCGCCTCGCCTCGCCTCGCCTCGAGCCTCGCCTCGCTCGCGGCACGCCACGGCGCTGCATTGCACTGGCGTGGCGCGGCGCGGCTCGGCTCGCGCCCCGCGTAGATTGGCCTGCGAGCTGAGGTCTGACTGCAAGTTGTGCACGGCTCCTAGCCTGAGTTGATCGCAGCGACCTGCTTGCACAAACGGCCGGCGTTCGAGAGGACAGCCGCGCCGAGCGCGTGGCGGGCGCCCCGCGCGCCGCGCCGCGCCGAACGGGCGGCGCGGCGGCGCGGGCCCGGGCGAGCATACGCGCAAAGCAGCGAGCGCCGCTGCCGCCGACGACGCGGAGCCTCCGTAGAAGCGCAGCGAGATCGCAGCCTGGGGCTGATTGATTCAACCTGCCTGCTCGCGGCGGCATCCGCGGCGTACTCAAAGGCGGGCCGCTTCGCGGTGCATAGGGGCCCCGCGGCGGTCTTTCGCCCCGCACCGCCCGCAGCCGCGGCGGCGAGAAAGCCGCTCCCAGCTGCCGCGACGCGGAGGCTGCGGGCAGCGCGGCGCCGGTGCGGGCGGGTGCGGGCGGCGTGCGGGGCAGCAAGGCGCGGCGCGGCGGCCGCAAGTGCGCGGCGCAAGTGGCCGGCCCCGCGCGCGAACTGGGCGCGGCCGCGCAAGCCCCGCAGCGGCGCCCGCAGAGGCCCGCAGCGGCGCGGCGCGGGCGCGGCGGCGGCAGACGCCTTTCACTCGGAGTTGGAGGAGAGGCGACAGCGAGGCTCGTACGAGCCTCGCCGCGCGCGCGCGGCGCGCGCGCGCGGCGCGGCGCCACGCGGCCCACGCGGCGGCGGGCGCACGGCGGCGGCGCGGGCCAGCGGCGCGCCGGGCCGGGCGGCTCGGGCGGCCGCTCGGGAGGATTTGAAATTTGAATTGACGCGGGATCGGGCATCGATTTGACGGTCAAAGCCGCGTGGGACAAAGGCATGGCGGCGGCGGCCGCGGCGTGGGGCGCCGGCGGGCCGTGGCCGCTGAGCGCGAGCTCGTGCGTGAGGTCCGCGGACTGCCTGTGGTTTGAGGGGAGGCTGTTCACGCGAGGCGTCTGCGCGGAGTTCTCGGCGGCGGCGCTGAGCGAGCTGCTGGGCGTGAACGCGACGGCGGCCGCCTTCAAGTGCACGTGCGACCCGCGGCTGTCGCTGACAGGACCCATGTGCGATGAGGAAGATCTGGGCACGCTGGTGTACAGGTACATGCGCGTCGGCATCGTGGCGCTCCAGGTGTACGTGCTGTACGTGGGCGCGTCGACGCTGCTGGAGGCGCGGCGAAGGCGCGTGCTCGGGTCGAACCCGATGTGGGTCTCGCTCGGACTCGCCATGGTGGGCGCGCTCACGGGGCTGGTCTGGAATGTGGCGTTCGCGGTCGCCACGGTCGGCAAGCTGGGCGCCGCGGGCCAAGCGCTCACGTACTACGGCGGCAAGGTGTTCTTTGTGCTGGCCACCTGCGCCACCGCCGCCGGGATCTTCCTTCTGTCCATCGTCTGGGTGGTCGTTCTGCAGGCGCGCAAGTCCGGGCTCGTTGTGCACGGCAGATTGAGCAGGCCGACCTACCTGGTGGCGGCCGTCTTCTCGCTGGTCCTGGTGGTGGTCGTGGCTTCGCTCAACACGGTGCGCACCTTTAGGTTGTCCAGCTTCGCCGGCGTGCCATTTGCCGTTTTTGTCATGGCCATCTACGCCTTTGTCTTTGTGCGCGTTTGCCAGGTCAAGAGCAAGCTGGCCAAGCTCGAGCGCACCGTCGCATTCCGTGCCTCCATGCAGGGCGTCTCGGATGACGAGGCGGCTTCGACCAGAGGCGCGGCGG
The DNA here is from genome assembly GCA_013306675.1 of Thraustochytrium sp. TN22. Lineage (NCBI taxonomy): Eukaryota > Bigyra > Thraustochytrida > Thraustochytriidae > Thraustochytrium > Thraustochytrium sp. TN22. The sequence continues at coordinate 34,116 of JABLUY010000266.1, read as the reverse complement.
CGCTCGCGGAGGCGCGCACCGCCGTGGCAGCAGCCACGGGCGTGGAGGGATCCTGCGTGCGCACCGCCACGCCGCACGTTGTCGTGCCGGACAGCGACGACAGCGATGGCCGCGAGCCCGTCAAGCCGGGCAAGCGCACCGCCGGCAACCTCTTCTTCACCTGGGCCGATACCCTGCTGCCCAACATCATGCGCACGCTCTCGGGGGCCAGCTCGGGCCGCAACTCGGGCGCCACTTCGCGCTCCTCTGCCAGTAGCAGCAGCATGCCGGCGGCGACCACCACGGTACCGCCGGGAGAGCGCGTGGCGGACCTGGAGCTCGAGGCGCTGCGCGCGCGCAAGGCTTCCGGCTTTCTTGGCCCGTGCGCCGACGCGCCCGTGGTCGCCCCCCCCTCGCCGGGGCACGGCCGCGGCCGTGGCCGCGGCCGCGGCCGCGGCCCGCGACGCGGCCCCCGCCGTCGCGGGAGCGCCAAGGGCAGCGCGCGAGCGCGCGTCAAGCGCGCCAGCATCCTCATGGAGAGTCTCGACCACATGGCCTACGCAAGCCTGGGCATGGTCGTCTCGCTCGGCTTTGTCAGCGCAGGCGCGCTCGGCGTGGCTCTCACGGTTGAGAACTTTCAGCGCGGCGGCTTGGCGCCTTCTTTCGCGCTCGTCTTCAGCCTCAGCCTCGTCATGATCCACGCCACTATTGTGTATTTCGTGCGCGCCGCGCACTTTAGCGCCGTCGAGTACCGTCGCTGGCGAACCTGGCAGCGCAACAACCCGGCACCCATCACCGACGAGACGCGCTCCGGCCTTGGCGATTTGTGCGACGCAGACGACGAGGGGGAGACGGATGACGTCGACGAAGAGTTCGACGGTGATCTCGACGATCTGGACGATGAGCAGGCGTCCTCCGCAGACGGTGCCATCGGCGACAACATTGGCCGCGGCCGCGGCGCCAGCGCCGGTGAGCCTACGGGAAGGCTCACCAGCCCGCCGCGCAAGTCGCGCCAATTGCGTGAGTCGCGCTACACTTCAGGCCACGACACGGACCCAACCGGCCTTGTCGATCACGAGCTCGACCGCCGTGACGGGCACTGGAGGAAAGTAGTCTCGGCGACATCAACTTCAATGAGAACAGCGAATGCCGCGACGGGCCAGGCCAGTGGGATTGGCCGGCCCTGCCGCGACGCTTCGCAAGTATAGGTGGTAGTGGTGGTCCAGAACCCTTGACCACCTTTCTGTCCGTGATTCGCAAAAAGACTGATGTGAACCCTTGCTCTTTTGCCATCCTTGATACCGTCACTGCTGCCGCCCTAACCAGCATTCTCCCCGAGTCACAGTGGGCGCTGTCACCTCTTACCACACTGACGTGCAGATGAAGGCCGCCGACGGCTTCTGATCCGCCCAGGCTTCTCCATCTCCAAGGCGCCCTTTCGCCTCGCCAAGAAGAACACCGGCATCATCGACCCGAGTTTACGCGAAAATCTCATCGTGGCACTTTCTCCACGAGCCGTGACCCGCCGCCAGTACCACATGCGTGCGGAGGAGACCGGACGACGTACGTCTCCGACGACAACACCCAACGCCCGCGTGGACCAGAGCTGATATCGCATTGCGCAGAACTCGACTTCGCCCCGCAACAATACATTTTCTACCAGTGCTAACCCACAACCTACCGTGAGTGAGACGCTCCGCGCGTGCCGGCTGGCCCACCCACCTGCTCGCCCGCCTCGCTGAGCTCGCTCGTGCGTCCATGCACGCCACTCCACATTCATGTCAATGCACTTGGTGGAGGACAACTCCTCCGGGGACGGCACGAAGAAGTCATTGGCCATGATGGAGATGGGTGCGTCCAGGATGCGTGTACGAGAGTCCGAGAATGCGGGCGTCTCTCACTTTGCCCGTCTACGTCTGTCTGTCTGTCTGGTCCAAGGGCACTCGCCGCCTCAGGCGGACGGCTGTACTCCCTTGGTGTGGACGCGGGGACAAAGTGGTGTCCATGCGTCGTCCATGCGCCACGCACGCGCCTTTGCGCCCGGTGGAACGAGACAGAAAATCACATTTCGCTTGATTGCTTGACTGCTTTGCTTGTCCAAGGCGGTGGTACTGTATTCATTCACGGCATGCGAGGCCTGTCCGCCTGCGTCGCACTGGCAGGCAAGTCGCGGAAAAAGTCATCAGGCGCCAGAGACTGCCGTGTAGCTGCTCTCAAGCTCGAGCTGCTTCAGATGCACCTTGCGGATATGACTCAGGACCGCCTCGGCGCGTTCGATCTCGGGCGAGTTCACGTAGCCGCGGTTGTACGCGTTCTCCAGCGCGTCCTTGAGCTCCATGACGTTGCGCCTGTTGGAGGCGTCGCTGAGCGACCGCATTACCTCGCGGTACTCGGCGTTATTGTTCGTTGGCGACGTCACCGAGGACGCCGCGCCGTGTGGCGTATTGCGGTGCTTCCGAGGTGATTTGGCCACCAGGTAGCTGAGGCGCGGCTCGTCCTCGGCAATGGCTTCGTAGTGCTCCTCCTCCGTCTTGCCGAAGCGCTGCTTGAACGAGCGCCCGGACACCTTGAGCGCCGATCCAAACCGCCGCAGGTGCGTCGACAGCCGCCGCGCACGGCCCTGTTTGGCCGACCCTGTCTCGGTCTCGCCGCTCGCATCGGGCGCCTTGACCTGGAGCGGCGCCGGCGCCGCCGCCAACGCCGACGCATCCTGATGCACTGCGTCCTCCTCGTCGTCCAGCTGTTGGCGTGCGCGGTGTCCACGGTAGACGCGCTGCACGGCAATGGCCGAAAAGACCATCTTGCGCGCGCGCTCGCGCGTCATGCTCGCGCTCTGCGAGTCCTTTGCCTCCTTGGACTTGCTCACGCGCACGCCCGCGCCGCTCGCTCCGGTGGCGCCCGCAGGGCTGTTGCGACTCGTCACGACCACCTGCGTCGACCGGCCCGCCTGGGCACGCCCGTGCACGCGGTGCACGAAGCGTTGAATGACGATCGCCGCGCACACCTGAATGGCCTTTTGGATGTTCTCGAGCTCGGGCGGCACGTTGCTCACCACATCCTTGCCGCTGCCAGCCTTGGCTGTGGCCTTGGCCGGCGCCGGAGCAGCGGCCTTGGCTGGCGCCGGAGCAACAGCCTCGGTTGAGGAAGGACCAGCGGTCTTGACTGACGCAGGAGCAGCGGCCTTGGCTGACGCAGGAGCAGCGGAGGGCGTTGCAGCAGGCGCCGGCACGGGTGAGGCAGCAGCAGGAACAGCACCAGCAGCACCAGCAGCACCAGCAGCACCCACAGCATCAGCACCAGCAGCACCAACAGCAGTTGCAGGCGTAGTACCCGCAGCAGGCAAAGCAGCTGCCGCCGTAGCAGCGCCAGCGACTGCCGCTGCGGCAGCGACGCCCAGAGCGGCCGACGCCGCCTGCGTGGAGCGCTTGCGCCGGCCGCGCGGGATGGTGGGGCGTCCCATGAGAGCAGCATTAACGCGGTCCTCATCCGCCGAGACGTTCCGCGGGGGAGCGCGCGTCGAGGACGGCACGGGATCCGTCGCCGCCTTTTCTACAGCCTCCTTGTCCGTGTCCAAGCCCTCGTCCTCGTCCTCGCCACCCAACTCCTCCTTGACGACGGCACGCGGAACAGGGGCACGGGCGGCCAGCAAAGAGGCCTCGGCAGCCTGCTGCATCGCGAGGCGACGCTGGGCCCGCGCGAGGCGGCAGCGGCGCAGAAACCTGCGCACAAAGTATTGGATGCGGATCGCAGCGGACTCCTTGACATGACGCCAGCGGGCGAGGGCCTGCGCCCGATGAAGGTGCGCACGAGCGGCGAGCTGGCGTGCCCAGCATTGCAGCGAGAGCACAGCGGCGGCCCGCTTGGTGAAGATGATCTGCTCGTCGCGCCGTAAGCGGAGCCTGCGCAGTGCCTCGACAGCAAGGCAGCGGCGCGCGAAGGCTTGCAGCTGCACGACGGCAACGCCCTGGCGACGCGCAAGGTCCTTGGCCCGGAGCACCGCGGTGCGCGAGCGGGCCTGCAGCATCCGCGCGAAGGCCTGCAGCACGATCGCGGCGCGCGTCATGGACACACGGCGGCCCGCGACGAGGGCGCGGGCCGCGACGGCGCGTGAGAGCGCCTGGATGCGCACGGCCGCCTGCAGCTGGCGCAGGTAGGCCCGGCGGCAGTGGGCACGGCGCACGAGGGCCTGGATCTTGGCGGCAGCCTCGTTGCGCGCCTGACAGGCGAGCGCAAGCGCCTCGCGGCCGTCGGAGCGGAGCAAAATCTTGGTCTTGCCCACGAAGACGTCGCGCGGGTCGAGCATGCCGCCGGGCGCCGAGAGCGCGCTCGCGAGACTGTCAGCCGAGGCGGCGGCCTTGGCGTCCGGCGCGAGGAAGCCGAAGCGCTCGAGGAAGACCGGCTTGGCGATGTGCTCCGCAAAGGCGCTTTGGCGCACCTTGCAAATGGTGAGCGTTCCATTGGCCTCGAGCTGGTCGCGCACGAGGTCGTCGAGGAAGAGGCCGGGCGTGGCCTCGCGGTTCGGCTTGATGCACATGACGAACTGCTGACGCGAGCTGGCGAGCTCGGTGGCCAGCGAAGAGAACTCGTCACGGAACTGCACGCCGAGCGTGCGCATCTTGTTCTTGTTGGCCTTGGCCCGCGACGGGCCATCCGCCTTGCTCGTGTCAGTGTGGCCTTCGGCGAAGAGCGCCTTGAGGAAGTCGCTCTGCGAGGCCTCAAGGATGGCGTCCTCAATGCCGCGCGGGGTCTCATCGCGGTTCTTCTCCAGAAAACCCTGCGCGCTGTAGACGACGAGGCCGGCGTAGTGGTTCACTGTGAAGTGCACCGGGTTGCCGATGCGCGTGAGCTTGACCGGGTCGCCGAGCTTGAGATCGAGCAGCTTCTTGGTGAGCGTGGCGTCCGTGGAGCGCGGCAGACGCGTCTCGTCCTGAATGACGTGAAAGGCGGCGTCGATGCCGCTGAGCGTGGCCTCCTTGGCCGCCTGCTCGCGCTCGTAGGCGTCCTCGACGCCCATGGCGCCCTCCGGCACGCCCTCCTCGCGGCAGACGGCCACCTCGGCGCGCACGAGCACATCGTGGAACTGCTGCACGAGCTTCTCGTTGCCATAGTTGATGCAGAGCTGCTCGAATGAGTTCTTCTCGAAGCGTTCGAAGCCGAAGATGTCGAGGATGCTGACCTTAGCGGCCGCGCTGGTCGCCTCGGCGCCGGCGCCGTGGCGCGTGTCGATGCTGTCGTTGATGCGGCGGATCACGTAGCGAAAGATGCGGCTGTAGAGATCCTTGGCAAGCGCGTCGCGCGCCTCGCGCGCCTGCTCCGCCGTGCGCGTCTGGGTGACGAACTCGCGCCCGGTCTGCAGGCGGCGCGTGCTGAAGAGCGCCTCCACGGCGGCCTGGTCGTCGCCCATGCCCAGCAGCCGCGTGACCTGGCGCAGCGCGTCGGCCCTGGCCGGCTCCACCGTGCAGCCCTCGGCGCCGCCGCCCGCGTCCACGTCTGCGAACTCGAGGTTGCCCAGGTGCAGCACGCACCAGAGCGCGTCCGCGAGCGCGTCCACCTCGGTCGCCGGCACGCCCATGTGGCCGAGCTGTGTCGTCATGCGCGTCCAGCGGTCGGCGCGGCCCTGCGCTCCCGGCGCGCGGCCCGCCAGGTACGCGAAGTGGTCCTCGCGCTGGCGCACCTCGTCCGCCTCGGCGTCCGCGAAGCTGCGACAGATGTCGTACAGGACGTGGAAGTTGGACGAGGTCGCTGACCCGGCCACCACGCGGCCCTTCTCGAGCAGGTACTGGTGCACACGACCGCTCACGACGCGGCCCACGCCGGTGTCGATGCGCAGCTCGAACCAGCGCGCGAACCGGCTCGAGTTGTGGTTGTGCTCCGTGGCGCAGTTGCCGAAGCTCTCCAGCAGGGTACAGCTGTCCACGAGCTGCGTCTGCAGCTGCTGGTTCGCGCAGCGCTGGCCGCCCGCCAGCTCCTTGAGGTAGACCTTGGTGGCCTCGGTCTTGCCGGACCCGCTCTCGCCCGTCATCACGCACGAGAACGCCTCGCGCGACCTGAGCGCGCCCACGAAGGCCCTGTCCGCCAGCGCCTCGATTCGCGGCGCGTCCTCCTCCGCGCGCTGCGCCGTCGAGGTGTCCTCGAACGGGTTCACCTTGAGCAGCACCTCCTCGCCCAGCCGCGTGAAGATCCGGCCCTCATCGAACCGCGCGCGCAGCAGCTTCACCACCGACGCCTCCGTCACCGTCCCGAGCGCCGTCAGGTCGCGCTCCATCGCGCCGCGCCGCGCCGCGCCGCCGCCCCGCGCGCCGCCTTGGCGCTTTGAATTCGAATTCGAATTCGAAATCGAAATCCCCGATCCCGCCGCCTCGAGCCCGCCCGCGCGCCGCGCCGCGCCGCCGCCGCCCCGCCGCCGCGCCGCGCGCCGCCGGCCCGTCCGCGCCCGCGCGCCGCCGGCTCCGGTCTGCCGCCGCGCGCTGTCCATCCGCGGCGCGCAGGCAAAGTCGAGTCGGCACGGGACCGTGCGCATGGCCGCGTGCGCGCGGCGCGCCGCCGCCGCCGCCGGCGCGCGCGCGCGCGGCGCGCCCTGCGCCGGGCGGCGGCGGCGCTCCGGCGCCGCGCCGCGCCGCGCCCGCCGCCCGCGCGCCGTGCCGCGCCGCGCGGCGCCCGCGCGCGGCGCCCGCGGCGCGGCGGGGACCGGGACGCTGCGCGGCGAGGGAGCGAGCGACCTGGGCAGAGGCAAGAGCGGCGCGCGGAACCCCGGCCAGCGGCGGCAGACGCCTGCAGGCGCGGGCGCGCGGCGCGCGAGGCGGCGCGGGAGGACGACGCGGACCCGCGCAGCGAGGCCGACGGGGACGCCAGGCCCAGGAGCCCGCGACTCGGGCAGAAGCTGAAGGACGCGGGGACGACAGGCGGGTGCTGGCGCAGCGGGCGCGCGCGAGAGCGAGCGTGGCCGGCAGGTAGGTGCCGGGGCGAGATTTGGTGAGCACAGCCAAGCGCAGGGGCTATCACAGGCACGCACAGGGGCGGGCTTCTTGGTGCATGGGTTGGCGACGCCAGCATGGCGCCTTGTCGCCCACGTCCAGGTCGAGCTGCAATGCGGGGCAGACCGAGGAGGGCAACCGCGAGAGCGGCCACGTCGCCAGAGCCGCCCGCCGGCCTCAGCACAGGCCCTGAGATGGCACCGTCGCCGCTGGGCAACGCTGGCGACCTACTCCAACTTGCGACCCGACTCGCGCGTGCAAAGCGTGCCGCACAACTTGGGTACGGACCCGCACACAAGAGACTGTAGACGGCCAAGGCGCCGAGGCCCACGGTGGCACGGCGCAGTGGCGTGGCCCGAGGAAAAGAGCGCGCATGCACCGATAGAGCCACGGCCGTTGTGCGCTTGCTCACAACATCGGCGATGACGGGACATGCTCGCTCACCGCGGCATTAGGGTCACCCGACGCTCGAAAGTCTTCATTTCGCAAGCCAAGCGGGCCTACTCGCCTGAAATTTTACGACGTCGGTGGCGGCAGTGCGAAGCTTGATCGACTGGCTCGCCGACGAAATTGCTGCAGGTGCTCCCACGTTGGGATGGGCCAAGAGGCAGCCTTGGCCGTGCGCAAGACCAATCCCGCGCTCGCGATGCCGGGGCAGGTGCTCGTGGCGGGCTGCCTGCAGGCCGCTCGCGCCGACGCGAGATGATGCAAGCTAGTGGCAAACTGACGACGGAGCTGGGCGCGGATTGCCCTTCTTTGATTGTGCAGCGCCGTCTTCCGCCCGCTGAACGAACCGACAAAGGCCGCGGACGTGCATCGCGTGCAATCGCGCGCCTGGCAGCTGCTCGCGCTGGACGCCGGCGAATTCGACTTGCACGCGTGCAGGACGGCAATAAAGCGCCACCAGTGCGAGCATGAGGCGGCACACAATGAGGCGGAACTGTGTTCCTGCGCAATTTGCCTTTCCTGAAATCGAAGTCTGACCTCATGCAATGATCTCGCGCGATCAAATGAGCCACCGTTTCAGCCGCGTTGCCGTGTCTCTGCTGACATGCATCATCCTCCCCTTGCACGACCTCTCGCACGCAACGCCAAGTACGATCAACGCTCTGCGCCGCCATTACCAACGAGCGTTCCCCATTTCAAGTTGCTGCCGCGCATGTGCACGCTGTCACCTCGCGTGCCCAGCGCGCGCCACCGTGCCGCGCTGTTTGAAGCTCCGTTGCGCCTCGATTGCCGTACCGCTCGTGATGAAGAATCGTGTGATCGATGATCCATCATCTCGGCTCGGCCAGCCGGGCCCTGTTTGCGTGTCGATCCCGAAAAAAGACACACGTCCCAAATTGATTGAGACGTTCAGGCATGTCGCGCTCGCTCTTGCACTGTCTTGCGCAAGACCAGGCGCGCAACAAGCATGCATTCTCTGCCATCTGCTCCGTCTTTTCTTTTTCTTGGTCTCGGTCGCACGCCAATGGGCGCAAGGTGCTCTCACGCGGGCCAAGAGCATCTTCGTCCAGGTCTCTGCGCTGTGCGAAACTCGACAACGACGAGACCGCCCTCCACACATCAGGGCTGGTTCGCGTGACCGCACCGCGCAGCCGACCGCGCTTGTATCGTCTCGGAGCGGGGCCAGTCTTCAGGCTGGCAGCGGCTGTCAGCACGGCGTGATGTTCCGCCGCTGCCACGACCCCGGCACTCCCCCCCCCCGCACACCGTTACATTTGCTCCCTCATCGAGCGAGCACGTTGTCTGATCCGCCAGTCATGTGCTGGAACATCTTTCTTTTCACTGTCAAGCTGCAAGCTCGCCCAGTCGACCAGGAAGCTTCGACCAGCGGTGACGCATATTTGATGCGCACACAGCCTCTGAGGTCATGAATGGCCGGCCTGGAATTCAACGACTCCGAGTCGTCCGAGTCCAACTTGAACCGGAAGCGTACAGGAATGCTCGACAGCACCGCCAGCGGCGCCAGCGGGTTGCGCTGCGGTGATTTGAGGGGGTCTGCCAGCTCAACGGATCTGGGCGGGACGAGATTGGCGGTGCATGGACGCTCACTGCAAGTCCGAACTGCGCTGCACGGCGCGGCGCTGCGCTGCGCTGCGCTGCGCTGCGCTGCACGGCGCTGCGCTGCACGGCGCTGCGCTGCACGGCGCTGCGCTGCGCTGCACGGCGCGGCGCGGGTCAGCGACGCGTTGCGGCGCAGCACGGCGCAGCTCTCTTTTAGCTGGAGGCTGTCACGATGACGATTCGGGTCGAGCCGGACCGGACACCGTCGAAGCCGTCGTCCGGCAGGGAGGTGGTGGCATCCGCGGCGTCCACGCCGGAGCCGCGCTGGCATAATGATTTGGCGCTGCGGTCGCACCAGGAGCCGCTGTCGCTCTCGAGCAAGCTGCACAGCGAGGAGGTGCAAGACCTGGCGCAACAGCTGTTCTTCTTCAGTGATACCAAAGCACGGGACCGCTTTCTGGACAAGGTGACCTTGTAAGTTCATGCACCACGAAGCCAAGCTCCCGCCCGAGTAGACAGAGCCAGGACTGACGCGAAAATGCAGCGTAAGCTCGGTGGCCGGCACCCTCGGCCTCACCTTTTGCATCTCGAACCCTCTGGGGCGCGCCTTTGTTCCATGGCTCTTTTGCATAGCCATGCCCATTCTGCTCGTCATTCGATACGTGCAGTATTCCAAGCGCAAGTGGCAGTACTTTTTGCTGGACTTTTGCTATTTTGCAAATACGGCGGTCATGGTGTATCTGATCGCTTTTCCAGAGCGCGCTCGTACGTTTGGCACCTCGTTTCCAGGTGGAGGACTTGGCACGCGAGAAAAAGGGTGCAGAGTCTTGGAGATGACTGACGAAGATGCCTTCGCACGGATGACGCGCAGAGGTTTTGGCAGTTCTCTTCTCGGTGGCACGCGGGCCGCTCGCGTGGTCCGTGCTCATGTTTCGCAACTCGATGGTCTTTCACTCGATCGACAAGTTCACGAGCTGTGCCATCCACATGGTGCCCCTCGCCGTGACATTGGCGATCCGCAACTACCCGACGGACTGCGCACGGCTTTGGCACCGCGAGTTCGCCGTGGACCTGGAGCCCTCGCGTGGGGGATTGATGGTCTGGATCTACGTCCCGCTGCATTCCTTTGCGGTCTTTGCCGGCCACATGGCGCTGCAGGCAACGGTGGTCCACGGAATCGCGAAGCTGCCCTGCGCGCAGCGCTGGCTCCACCTCCACCAGGACAAAGAGTACCTCACGCTCTTCCGCTACACCGTTGCTTCGGGCGGCTCACGGTTCGTGGACTTTCTCGGGCCGCGCTACCGTATCTTCTCCTGGTACTTGCTGAACCTGGCCATTGCGCTCGTGACCATCGCGCCCGGGTACGCGTACTACAACTGGTTCGCGCTGGACGTCGCATTTGCCCTCATAGTCACGCTGCGTGCAATCCAAAACGGCGCGAACTTCTATTTGGAGGTCTTCGCCTACAACTACAAGGCCGCGCGTTCTGGCCGATTCAAGGCTCCGCCAGGTCAGGTCATGATTAGCGAGGAAGAGTACAAGGCGCTCTTGTCTGGGCGGCAGCACGATCGAAGCAACAAGTCACAGACCGTGCAGCTGCAGCCGCAGCTCAATCTTTCCCAACAGGTGTCTGACCTCCAACGAGAACGCCTCCAGACGAGGTGAAGTGAGAAAGAAGCTTTTTGCAGTTTGCTTGCAAAATCGTGGTCGCACACGCCAATGCACCGCTGCGCAGCAATGGCCCGGACAAGACCTCCCAAGTTGCGCCACAGCGGCGGCAGGAAGGAAATGCTGAGGAGCGGCAGTGCCAAGGTTGGTGTAGTGCCTGACCACCAACCAAGCAGGCGAGGGCGGCGTCTTGCGCAGGCGACGTCTAACGCGTGCGACTGACTCGGACCGCCAAGCACTTGTGAATTCCTCCGGGGTTCTGTTTCGATCTGGCTCACCATTTCGACTCACGAGCGATTGAGGCGAGGCCACAGTTGGTCGCAAATCGCAGACGACAAGACGGATTGTGTGTGAACTATGGATTGTGGATTGAGATTTTCATTTTCGATCTTGTACCCAAAGTGAAAACTAAGTAGTGAGAGAGAGACTTAGTCGACGCTCTCCATGGCAGAGAAGTCCTCCTCGCCACCAGCCTCGTCGAGGGCCGGGAGGTCGTCGAGGTCGTCAAGGCCATCGTCGCCCTCGGCGCCGTCGTCAATGGAGAGGCCAAGCTTGACGAGCTTGTGGAGGCGGCCGGCAAACTGCACGGGGTCCTCGAGGGAGAAGCCCGAAGTGAGGAGGGCGGTCTCGTAGAGGAGCCAGATGAGGTCCTTGACGGTCTTGTCAGAGGCATCAGCGTCGGCCTTGGTGCGCAGGGCCTGGATGATGGACGAGTACGGGTTGATCTCCATGGTCTTCTTGGAGGCCATGTAACCCATGGAGGAGGAGTCACGGAGAGCCTGAGCCTTCATGACGCGCTCCATGTTGGCGCTCCAGCCGTACTCGCCGGTGGAGAGCGTGCAGGGAGAGTCGACCATGCGGTCAGAGACGACGACCTTCTCGACCTTGTCCTCGAGGACGGACTTGATGAGCTCGGTGAGCTTCTGGGTCTTGGCCTTCTCCTCCTCGAAGTTCTTCTTCTCGTCGTCGTCGAGGCTGAGGTCGAGGCCCTCCTTGGTGACGGAGATGAGCTTCTTGCCGTCGAACTCCTTGAGCTGCTGCACGGCGTACTCGTCAATGGGGTCGCACATGAAGAGGCACTCGTAGCCCTTCTTGCGGAGACGCTCGAGGAAGGGCGAGTTCTCGACGGCCTTGCGGGACTCGCCGGTGATGTAGAAGATGCCCTGCTGCTTCTCGGGCATGCGCGAGATGTAGTCCTTGAGCGAGGTCATGTCGTCACCGGACTTGGTGCTGGCGAAGCGCAGGAGCTCGGCGAGCTTGTTGCGGTTCTGCGAGTCCTCGTGCACGCCGAGCTTGAGGTTCTTGTTGAAGGCCTCGTAGAACTTGGCGTACTTGCCGTCGGCCGAGTCGTCCTCGGCGAGCTCGGCGAAGAGCTCGAGCGTCTTCTTGACGAGGTTCTTGCGGATGACCTTGAGCACGCGGTTCTGCTGGAGGGTCTCGCGCGAGATGTTGAGCGGGAGGTCCTCCGAGTCGACGATGCCGCGCACGAAGCCGAGGTACTCGGGCATGAGGTCCTCGCAGTTGTCCATGATGAAGACACGGCGCACGTAGAGCTTGATCTGGTTCTTCTTCTTGGTGTTGCCGCCCTCGAACATGTCAAAGGGAGCGCGCTTGGGCACGAAGAGAAGCGCGCGGAACTCGAGGTTGCCCTCGACCGAGAAGTGCTTGGTGGCGAGGGGCGCCTCCCAGTCGTTGCTGATGCTCTTGTAGAACGCGTCGTACTCCTCCGTGGTCACGTCGTCCGGCTTGCGCATCCAGATGGGCTTCTGGTTGTTGAGCAGCTCCCACTCCGAGGTGACCTCCTTGACCTTCTTGGTCTTCTTCTTCTTCTCGCCGTCCTCCTCCTTGTCGGTCACGTCCTCGACCTTGGGGGCATCGCCCTCCTCCTCCTCTTCCTCCTCCTCCTCATCGTCCGTCACCTCCTTCTCGGTCTCCTTCTCCACGAGCAGGTAGATGGGGAAGCTGATGAACTCCGAGTGCTTCTTGACGAGGTCCTTGATGCGGCGCTCCTCCAGGTACTCCTCCTGGTCGTCCTTGAGGTGGAGCACAATGTGCGTGCCGCGGGGGATCTTCTCGTAGTCCGTGTCCTCGGCCACGGTGAACGAGCCGCCGGCGCTCGACGACCACACCCACTGCTTGTCGTCGTCGTTGCTCTTGGAGTGCACCTCCACGCGGTCCGCCACGAGGTACGCCGAGTAGAAGCCCACACCGAACTGGCCAATCATCGAGATGTCCGCGCCAGCCTGCAGCGCCTCCATGAACGCCTTGGTGCCCGACTTGGCGATGGTGCCCAGGTTGGTCACCAGCTCCTTCTTGCTCAGGCCGATGCCGGTGTCGACGATGGTCAGCGTCTTGTTGGCCTTGTCCGGGATGAGCTTGATCTCCATCTTCTCGTTCGCCTCCAGCACCGACGGGTCGCCGATGGACGAGAACCGGATCTTGTCCAGCGCATCGCTCGAGTTCGAGATGAGCTCACGCAGGAACACCTCCTTGGACGAGTAGAACGTGTTGATGATGAGCGACAGCAGCTGGCTGATGTCCGCCGCGAACGAGAACGTCTCCGAGTCCCCGCTCATCTTGCCTTGCCTCGCTTCTGTCTGCGCCTCCGCCCAGTCGTCAGCCACTCGTCCCTGCCTGCGCCTCTCGCCACCTGGCACCGCCGCCAACCGTCGCGCCGCGCGGTGCGATCCCCGATGCCGCTCTCCGGGGCTCGCCGGCCCTCGCGCGCCGCGCTCTTGCGCCCTTGCGCTCGCTCGCGCGCCTGCTCGCCCGCGCGCCTCGCTCGCCCTCCGCCCTGCCGCACGTACCGCCGCGCTCGAAGCCTGCCTCGGTCTGATCTGATCTGGATTTGATTGGGTTCTGCCGCCCGCCCTCGCACCCGTCCGTGGCGCCGGCCTTCGCGAAGGTCCGCTTGCGCGCGCGCACGGCGCCCTTGCCGCGCGCCGCGCAAGTGCCGCCAAGGCCCGCGCCGCCACTTGCGCCGCGCGCCGCAAGTGCGGCAACCGCCGGCCCACACGCGCACAACCGCCGCCTTCGCGAACAACGCCGCCACGCCGCCCGCCGCGCGCGGGGACCTCCGAGGGTGCGCGCACCGGGCGCGAACAGGGGAACGGGAACACGGGGAGATAAAGCAGCGAAGGGCGAGGCCCGTGAAGGGGGACGAGGAGGAGGAGGACGGCGAGGAGGACGAGGAGGGCTCGCGGGGAGGCAAGATAACTGAATGCGCAGTGCGGTGCAAGTCACGGCCGGGCGCCGGAGAGGGTCTTGCAGCACATGCTGTCACGGCGGCCAGCCTGCGGCGGGCTAGGCTTCCTTTGTCTTTGTATGTCCGCAATTTGTCCTGTGCAAGGTGCGCTGCGCCGCTGGCCAGGCTCTAGTAGCTACCGTGCCACGACCGGCGACAGGCAAGCGGACTGGCGAGAGCAAGCTCGCCAACGGCGCACGCTCTTATGAAGAGGAGTCAAGACTTGGACATGGGGCCCGGGGCCCAGCTTCCTGAGACTCGGATGAGGCTGCATGATGCCGGATCAGATTTTGCGGGCGCGAGAGCGGGCATAGGCTGCTTGGCACGATGGGTCCGGCATCTCGCCAGGCACGGCTCCAGGTACGCGAAGAAATTGTGGACGGAGGACGCACTTTTGGGCCAAGTCTTGACTGGCGCGCTGCGCGCCGTTGCGTGCCGCTGCGCGCCGCTGCGCCGCCTGGCAGTGCGCGCAGCCGCGAAAGACGTTTCGAGGTAAATGGGTCGCGGTGCGCCCAGGCTGCCCAGCTCTCTTATTAGAGCTCGCCGTAGGATCAAACGGTTCAGATCCTGTCGCGCCAGGTACATGGCGCGGAGCTGAATCCTCCTCGCGCGGCTGCGCCTGCGGCCTGCGGAAGTGGCAGCTGGTCACAGGCTCGGGCTCGGTGCCACCTCTGCTCCAGGACGTCGTGCCACGGCCTGTGAGTTGAAGCGTTGCTGGTTCCGCCATCGGCGCCATGCTGCGTAGGTTGGCAGATCGCGCATGATCCGGTCCAAGATACCTTTACGCGCCGAGCTCATGATGGCGACGAGCTCAGAGGCTCTAGCTAGCTAGAGAGGAGTCTAAGAGGACATGCCAGCACTTTCCCCTCACTTTGTCACAGTGCACACGTGGTTCGTATTTTGCCAGGCACAGCCACAGAGTCGGACTCGGAGTTAGCCAGGGTCAGTTCGCGCTAGGATGATGAGCAGGCCTCAGCTGGCAAGGCCGTTGCAGTCTTGAATGCTCGCAGCTCGTCGAATGCTCGTCGATGGATCTGCCTGGCTGCTTGTCGATCTGCCATGCCCAGGGAGCTAGCTAGCTACTAACCTGGGAGCTAGCGCCGCTCGTGGCGCGTTGGCATGAAGCCGCTGGGGCGCCTCGCTCACATGCCCGGCCCGAGGCCTGGCTGCCTGGCCGAGGCGATGCGGGAGCAAATCGCCAACTCCTCTCACTCTCAGGCCTTTTGAACTTTGACTTGGCACCAAGAACCAGCATGCAGGTGGCTGCCGCGAACCCGAGCTACAAGGTCGAGGCAGTGGACCCGGTCGGCTCGGCTTCCTCCTCGGCCGGCACGCAGTGGCGCAAGCATGCTCTCCGCGCCTTCGTGGTCCTGGGTGTGGTGGGGCTCTCCGGCGGCCTGGGCTTCCTTGCCGGGCACTTCAGCACGTCTACGTCGTCCAGCGATGGCTCTTCAGGTGATCCGCTCTCGCAGGCCCAGGCGACTCTTCAGTATGCCTTTGAGGATGAGTCAAACGTCGCCTTCACGTCCAACTTGACGGCCACGCAAATCAACTCGCTCCTGGACGACTATGAGGCGGACCCGGCGGCCTGGGACGACCAGTTCATGACGACCGAGATCATGGACGCGCTCAAGGCGTTGCGCGACAGCGAGCAGGGCGGCACGTACTCGCGGCGGGAGCTGCGCAACGGTGGCGGCCTTGACGCGGTGCGCCGCGAGAACTACCGACAGCTGGCGCTCTCCTCCTCGCAGACCACGCTCGCCACCGAGGCCTGGGCCCAGATCGAGTCCACCACGTACCCGGACGAGGTCGTCTCCGGGAGCGACCGCGCCACCGTCTTCCGCACGTCGGACAACATCTATGGCACGGCCCAGGGCTCCTCCGGCAACATCTGCTGGGTCATCGCCGAAGAGAGTGGCGACGTGGCGGACTGGGCTGGTAACCTCAACACGGGCGACGAGAACCTCATGTCCATCAAGGAGTACACCTACCGCGCCGAGGCGTGCGGTTGCGAGAGCTACACCTTCTGGTGGTGCTCCACCTACAAGTCCTGCTCCACGTACCAGCTCTACAGCAACGGCTACGACGGCTTTACCATCCCCTACAATGACATGCGCATGGAGATCTGGGACCGCATCCAGTCCAAGTGCATCTCCACGGACCGCCTCGTGCTGGCCGGCTACTCGCGCGGCGCTGGCATTCTCAACGCGCTCGCCTACGTCATCTACAAGGACAGCCTGTGGAACCTCAAGCGCACCGTCTACGTCAACTTCGGCTCCCCGCGCACGCTCGCCGACTCACTCTCCGACGAGGTCCATGGCAAGTTCGAGCAGCTCCGTCTTGTTTACGAGAAGGACCCCGTGCCCTCGGTCCCCTACGGATGGATGGGTTACAAGCACTTTGGCACCATGAAGTGCAACAACTGCGGCTACACCGAGGGCCGCGACAGCCCTAGCTTCTCCTGGGCCATTGACGGCGGCATCGACGACCACATGTCCTACGGTGAATGGTTTTGAGACCAACCAGCAAGCCTCCTTCTTCGGCCCCACGTTCTTCGGCCCCACCTTTCTTCTCTTATCAACTTACGTTTCTCGTCTCTTCCCACACGAAATCAAAGTGCTCCTGTGTTGCCCTTGTGCTGCCTGGCGACCTCGTACGACACGCCACTTTCCTTGAAGCTGAGCCTGACTGTGAGAGGTTGCATTCTCAAGGTGCTCTGCCGCAGGAGTTCGCCCGCTTTTTCTGAGCGCTAGCTAGCTAGCTACTTAGCTAGCTAGGCCTAGAGAGCAGCTCTTACCACAAGCGGCGATCTCAGATCTGATCGAGCCTGCCGTCGTCCGAGTCGCCGTCGGCTCAGAGCGCGCATTCTTTGGTGGTCCTCCTTTGTGAGGGCATGTCGTACTCGAGCTCGGCGAGCCCACCGCAGACCACAATCGGGCCCCGCGCCGGCGGCACGGCGGCAAAGGCGGCACGGCGGCACGGCAGCGGCGGCGGCGCGGGAGAAGCGGGGAGGGAGGAGAGCCCGGACGCGCCCCTCGCCCGGCCCGCGCGCCCGCTGCCGACGGCAACCAGGCAGGCAGGCAGGCAGGCAGGCAGCAGGCCAACATGGGCGCGGACGGCGAGCCGGCCGAGGTCGCCAAGGTGAAGGCCGCGCACGTGGCGCAGTGGCGCGAGGCCAAGGAGGGCCACACGGAGTACGAGGTGGCGTGGGAGCTGGAGGATGGGCAGCGCGGATCGACGTGGCGGCGCTTCCGCGAATTCGACGCGCTGACGGCGGAGCTGGGGCGCGGCGGCGAGGAGCTTCCCGGCAAGGTCTTCGGCGCCAAGTCGCCGCGCAAGCGCAAGGTGATGCTGGAGGCAGCGCTGGCCGCCATCGTGCGCGCGCAGCCGCGCGCCGCGGCGCTGCACCGCTTCCTGCGCGTGCCAGCGGACGAGTCGAGCCTGAGCGCCAGCGCGCGACGCACGCACCGCGAACTGCTGGAGCTGGCGGCCGCTGTCGAGGCGGCGCCGAACGCCTGCCCCGCGGGCTGGAAACTGTGCAAGAGCGCGGATGGCGTCACGAGCTGCAACGACCTGGATGCTGGCCGCCGCTGCGTGTCGGGGCTCGTGCCTGGCGCCTCGCCTGAGGCGCTCGCCGACCTGCTCTCGGACCGCCTCTCGGACGTGGAGACCAACATCGCCTCGGTGCGCGAGGTTGCGCCACTGGGTGACCTCGACGTCAAGCACATTGTCATGAAGAAGTTCATGGTCCTCATGCGCCCGCGCGACCTCGTGCTCGCCATGCGCCGCGTGGAGGAGCCCGACGGCACCATCGTCATCGTGCACATCGGTCTGGACGAGCACCCAGACGTGCCACCGGCCTCGGATGCCGGCGACCGCAAGCGTGCCGTGCAGAACTTTGGCGGCATGGTGCTGCGCCCCAAGCCGGACGGCTGCTTCGTGCTCATCGCCAATGACCTCGACGCGCGCGTCTCCGGCGTCTCCGACAGCTACAAGCCCATGATCGAGGACTACACCACCAAGATGGTCGCCGAAAACCTCGTCAACCTGCGCAAGCTCGCTGGCGCCTCGGCCAACAAGGCCGACGCCAAGGTCGCGCCCACGGCCCCTGCCTCCACCTCCGCCAGCAAGGACGGTGCTGCCGCTGCCGGTGCGCAGCATTCGCGCGCCGCTGTCGACAAGGGCGCCGCCAAGCGGGACAACGCTTCCTCCTCTTCGGAGGACCGGTCGCGCCCCTGGCTCGCCGTCGGCGTGCTCTCGGCTGTGGCCGTCGCCCTGGTCGTGGTTGCCATCTACCCACCGGCCTTGGAACTTGTCTCATCGCGCCAGTAGATGACTGTATTAGTCTAGCTCTGGCTGGCAAACAAAAGCTGATGCGGGCGCTTGAGCGCTTGAGAGCGCTAGCTAGCGCCGCGGCAAGGCCCGGCCTTTATCATGACATCATAGATTCTATCTTTGCTCGCCTCCCTCTTTTCTTCCGGGTGCTTGAGCGCTTGAGCGCGCGCGCGCCTTCAACTCATGAACGACACCATAGATTCTACCTCCCTCTCTTCTCCTCTTCTCCATTCTCCTCTTTTCCTTTGTCCTCTTCTCCCTCTCTTCTCCTCTTTTCCGTTCTCATCTTCTCCATTCTCCTCTTCTCCGTGAATTGCTTCTTCTTCAAAATCTTTACTCGGGTGGCGCGCGTGCCAGACCCCACAGCTGGCGCTCGCCAGGTGTCTCGTCCGCAGCCATCTCCGCGTACGAGACCACAGCGTCAGCGTCCAGCACGTCGCACACCTGGCCTAGCACGAGAATGGCAGGAGAGGCCACGCCAGCCTGCTCCGCCTTGTCGGCGATGGTCGTCATGGTCCCGCGCAGGACGCGTTCGCCCGAGGTCGCGCCGCTCTGCACGGCGGCCGCCGGCGTGGACGCCGCCCAATCGCGGTGCGTCACTAGGTAATTACAAATGGCGCGCATGTTCTTGACGCACATGAGCACCACGAGCGTCGTGTCCCGGTGCGGCACGTTCTCCCAATCCGCAGCGCCCGGCTCGCCCGGTGCCACGTGGCCAGACAGCACCATGAAACTCGTCGCCACGCCCTTTTGCGTCACCGGCAGCCCGGCGCACGCCGGCACTGCCGTGGCGCTCGAGAGGCCCGGCACGATCTCGCACCGCACCCCCGCCTCGCGCAGCGCCAGAATTTCGTCGCCGCCCAGGCCAAACACGAACGGGTCGCCGCCCTTGAGTCGCACGATGCGCGCGCCCTCCGGCACGCGGTGCTCCGGGTACGAGTCCGTGGCCAGCTGCACCAGGATATCGTTGATCTCCGACTGCGGAAACCGCTTCTTGGTCGGCGCCTTGCCCACGTTGATGCAGATCGCGTCGCGCGCCAGCTCCATGAGCTCCGGCGACACCAACCGGTCGTGCACCAGGAAATCCGCCTCGGCGATCGCCCTCGCGCCGCGCACCGTGATGAGGTCCGCGCTGCCGGGTCCCGCGCCCACCAGCACCACGCGCCGCTCGCCGCCGCGCGTCGGCGGCCTCCTCGTCGGCGAGCTGGTCGCCGACGTCGTCGCCGCCGCGCCGCCAACCGTCGCCGCGCGCCGCGACTGCTGCAGCGCCACCACGGCGGCCACCAGCGCGGCGCCGGCCACGGCGCCGGCCGCCGCCGCCGTCCACTCCGAGCTGCCCATCGCGCGCCGCTCGTCTCCGCGCGGGCCGCCCTCGCAGTTGCGCGTCTGCCGCCCGCGTGCTGTGCGCTGCTGCAGCCTCGGGTTCGCCAGGAACTCGCTCAACGAGGACGAGGACCTGGAGAGCGCGCAGGACCCGGGCTCCGAGCCCCTCGACGTCTTGAGACGCCACGACGTAGGCGAACTCGTGCCGGCAGCATGCGCCGGTGGACGCGCGCGCCTCGAGGCGTGATGGTGACGGGCGCTCGAGCAGCATCCTTAGGACGTCCCGTGGCGCATGTGCATGTGGACATGCAGATGATGCCACGGAGCTCTTCAGAGCTGCTCGTCTCGGGAGCTCGCAGCTCAGGTCGCGTGCGCCGGCGGGCAGACGCGCACGCTCGAAGGCTGGCAGGCTGGCAGGCCGCTGGCCCTGGCCAGCCTGAGAAGCGCCGGGTCCAGGTCCCACCAGCAGCCAGCATGGTGAAGATGAACTGAAGATGATAGCTGGCTGGTCTAATCTCGAGATGGCTGCGCCTCGGCAGTGCGGCAGGCAGAGCGCCAACGCAGCGCGACAGGGGCAGGCGACTCGGTGCGTGCGCAGGAGCGGCGACGGGGCGGCGGCCGCCAGCAGGCGACCGAAGCGCGGCTCGCAGACGGCCTTGGCGTGTGGTGGCCGGTCGGCGCCGAGCTGCTGCCATCCAGCGACCCGGCTCGTGCCTGAGCCACAGGGACGCTTGCAGGGCCAAGGAGACTGACGAGGACGTGCAGCTGCTGTGCAGGTTGACGCGCGTGCGCAGAGGGGATTTGCGGTGAGGATGGCCGGCAGGGAGGCGGCGAAGCGTGCCATCAACCGCGGCATTGGGCGACTCTCGGAGCTCGTGGTGACCGATGGCAAGGGGTGCTTCGTGAACACCAAGGATGGACGGCGGCTGCTGGATATGGCGTCCGGCATCGGCGTGTGCAGCACGGGCCACTGCCACCCGCGCGTGGTGGCGGCGGCGCAGGAGCAGGTGGGGCGCATCATCCACGCGCAGGTGAACATCAGCTACCATGACCCGATGCTGGAGCTGACCGAGGTGCTGCAGCCCCTGATGCCGAGCGGGCTGGACAGCGTGTTTTACACCAACACGGGCGCCGAGGCGGTGGAGAATGCCGTCAAGATGGCGCGCAACGCCACGGGCAAGGGCGGCGTCGTGGTGATGCAAGGCTCGTACCACGGCCGCACGCTCGGCACGGCGGCCATGACGACCTCGAGCCGCGTGTACCGGCAAAAGTTCGGCCCCTTCATGCCGGCCGTCAACGTGACCACCTTCCCGTACGAGCACCAGGGCTACTCGACAGAGATGGCCATTCGGGAGTTCG
This sequence comes from Thraustochytrium sp. TN22, assembly GCA_013306675.1. Taxonomy (NCBI): domain Eukaryota; class Bigyra; order Thraustochytrida; family Thraustochytriidae; genus Thraustochytrium; species Thraustochytrium sp. TN22. Next base: position 13,227 of record JABLUY010000266.1, on the reverse strand, counting down.
ATTTGCTCTTCAAGCAACAGCTGCACCCGGAGGAGGTGGCGGCCGTCGTCATGGAGCCCGTGCTGGGCGAGGGCGGCTACGTGCCCGTCACGCAGGGCTACGTGGACCACGTCTACAAGTTCTGTCAGGAGAACAACATCATGTTCGTCATGGACGAGGTGCAGACCGGCTTCGGCCGCACGGGCAAGCTCTTCGCCTGCGAGCACTATGGCATCGTGCCGGACATCCTCGTCACCGCCAAGGGCATCGCCTCCGGCTTCCCGCTCGCCGCCGTCTGGTCGCGCCGCGACATTACCGACAAGCAGGCGCCCGGCACCATGGGCGGCACCTACGCAGGCAACGCCGTCGCCTGCGCCGCCGCCATCGCCACGCAGGCCGTCATCCGCGACGAGGACCTCGTCGGCAACAGCCACCGCCGCGGCGAGCAGCTGCGCGCCGCGCTGCGCGACATTCAGGCCGACATGCCGGGTGTCATCTCCGACGTGCGCGGCCTCGGCTGCATGGTCGGCGTTGAGTTTGACGGCAGCCGCCCCGGGATCAAGTCCAAGGTCTCCCAGGCCTGCCTCGAGCGCGACATGATCCTCCTTGGCTGCTCCGCCTTTGAGACCGTGCGCTTCATCCCGCCCCTCGTCATTTCCGAGGACGAGATGTCTCAGGCCATTGACATCTTCCGCGACGCTGTCTCCAGCGTGGTCAACGATCAGTGACGAAGTAGAAAGAGGTAGAAGAACATGGGATGGCGGCAGATCCATGCAGACGCGACTGCTGGATGACGGATTTGTACGGCTCTCCCACTTGTGCGCTTGTACCACTCTGCACTTCGAGTTTCTAGGCTCGACAAGGAACGAATCCTTTCTGACAATGCCATCGCCTCAAATCCCTTCTCCAGAGGGCCGTGCCGAGGCTCGATAAGGACAATGCCATCGCCGAGGCCGACAAGGAACGAACGCTTTCTGGCAATGAACTGTGCCTCCCGTTTCGCGAGCCTGGTTGCTCGCGCAGCACGCGCAGCACGCGCAGCACGATCTGCCAGATGTGAGTTCGAGTCTCCGTCCGAGTCGTGGCCCACTAGGCTTTGCAGGTCTGACTGCGAGTGCGAATGCCATTGGCAGTGGCACTGCCAGTGAGACTTGGACTCGGTGGTGTAACGGCCTCGCGTTTTTCCCTCAGCAGCCTCGGCACAGAGTACAGCTCACCAACGCAATCAAGGCACGCTCGGACGGCGGCGGCCTGGCAGGCAGGCAGGCAGGCAGGCAGGCGGGCGGGCGGCGCGCGCCGGTGGCGCGGCGGGAGGATGGCGGCGCAAGGGCTGGCGAGCGAGGAGGTCTTCCGCAAGGCCGTCATGGATCACGCGGTGACGCTGGGCATGGACCCGGTACACGACGCGAGCTTCCTGTGGCTCGCGGAGGAGTCGCTGACGGCGGAGCTGCCGCAGGAGTGGCAGGTGGTGGACAGCGAGGAGGGCACGTACTACTACAACGCAACAACGGGCCAGAGCACGTGGGAAAACCCGCTGGACGAGCCGTACCGGCGGCTCTTCGTCAAGCTGCGCAGCAATCCGGACATCGCGCGCGAGGAGCGCGCGCGCCGACGCGACTCGCTTGGGTCGTCGCGCTTCTCGGCGGCGAGCGCCGTCAGCAGCGCCAGCAACAAGGGCCGTGAGATCGAGGACTTCTCCGAGCGCGAGCGCAAGATGACCGAGGAGCTCGGGCTCGACCCGTACAGCCTGCACGCGCAGAGCGAGAGGCCGCCGAACGCGCCAGAGGACGAGCAGGAACGGCAACGATGGCGGCAGCGGCAGCGGCGGCTGCAGCACGCGCTCGAGGAGGAGGAGGGGGGGGAGCACGGCCTCGCCGTCGAGGACGCCGAGGCGGAGGACGGGGCGGCACAACGGCAGGCGCAGCCGGACATCGTGCGCATCACAGACCACCGCGCGTCGGCGCTGCCAGACGGCGAGGCGGATATGCAGTACGAGGCGGTGTACAGCGACGGGTCGTCGGCGTGGTACTCGGCCAGCGTGCTCTTCTCAGAAGTCCCGGACCTGATCCACGAGTACAATAACGTGATTCTCGCGGCGCGCGCCCAGGCCACCCAGTCGCTGGAGGGCCAGCTCGAGGAGGAGCGCGCGCGCGTGGCGGCGCTGCGGCGCACGCTCGAAGAGGAGCGCGCGCGATCCGAGGAGGCCCTGAGCGAGCTGCGCGAGGACCTCGACGCGGAACGCCAGCGCGCGCGCGGCACGAGCGACAAAGCGGCCGCGCAGGGGTCGGCTGGCAGCAGCACGGCCGCCGAGGCGCGCGAGCGCGAGGCGCTCGCGCAGCAGCTCGAAGACATGACGGCCGCCAAGCGCAGCCTAGGGCACGCGCTGGGCCAGGTCAAGCAGGAGCTGAACGAGGAGATCGAGGCGAGCCTGACCTCGCGCAAGCGCGTCGTGGCGCTCGAGGCCGAGCTGGACCAGGCGCGCCGCCAGTGCGCGCAGGCCGAGGAGGACCGCGCGCTCGCCAAGCAGCGCGCGCGAGAGGCGGAGCAGCGCCTGCGCGAGCGCGAGGAGAAGGCGGAGGGCTCGTCTGGCCAGGCGTCCGCGGCGGACGAGGCGTCCGATCAAAAGCTGCAGCGCGCCCGATCCGAGCTCTCGGCCAAGTCGAACGAGCTGCTGGCCGCCACCGAGGCGCTCGAGGCTGCCAAGCGGCAGCTGAACCGCGCCTCGAACGAGCGCGACGTCGTGCAGTCGGCGCTCGACAAGGTCAAGGTGGAGCTGGACCTCGAGTTCAAGACCACGGCGCGCCTGCGGCAGGACGCGCAGCAGGCGCAAGACCGCGCTGACAGCCTCGAGCGCGCGCTGCAGACGGCGCGCCTCGAGCTGGCCTCCGCCTCGGCGCGTGGGTCGCCCTCCAAGCAGCGCGGCAGCCCCAAGCGCGGCAGCGCCGGCGGCGAGGACCTCGACGCCGCCGGGGAGGCGGCCGCCGAGACACGGGCGCTGCGCGAGGAGGCCAACAGGCTGCAGGACGCGCTCTCGCAGCGGCAGGCTGACCTGGTGGACGCGCAGGAGCGCGTGCACGCCGCGGAGCGACGGGCAACGCGTGCGGAGAACGAGCGCGACGTGCTGCAGCGCGCGCTGCAGCAGGTCAAGGAGGAGCTGCAGCAGGAGTTTGGCACTTCTGCGACGCTCCGGCACGAGACGCAGCGCGCGCAGGACGCCGCCGAGGCCCTGCAGCGCGAGCTCCAGGCAGCTCGCGAGGCCGCCGAGGCCGCCGAGGCCGCCGGCAAGGCGCGCGCCCAGGGCGATGATGGCGCCCAGCGCAAGCTGGAGGAGCTCACGGGGTCGGTGCTGCAGCTGCGGCAGGCCCTGCGCGACAAGGACGCCGAGCTGGATGAGGCGCAGACGCAGCTCCTGGCGGCGCGCGAGGACGCGCAAAGCGCGGCGCGCGGGCGAGAGCGCGAGGCCGCCGAGCGCGACGTCCGCGACAAGGCCGCGCAGGCCGCCAAGGAGGAGCTCGCGCGGGAGACCGCCGCCGCCGCGCAGCTGCGCCGCGAGCTGGCTGCCGCGCAGGCCAAGGTCGAGGAGCTCAGCGCCGCGCCCTCGCAGCAGGATGCGCACGAGCAGGAGCTCGTTGACCTGGAGACCAAGTTGCGCCGCAGCAAGGATAAGGTCCGCGCTCTCGAGCAGAGCCTGGCGCGCTGCAAGGAGGAGATGGAGACGGCCATTCGTGCGCACGACGCGCGCACCGACGCCGCCAGCAAGCAGGAGCTCCAGGCGCAGGAGGAGCGCCTGCGCGCGCAGGCGGGCCAGGCGCAGGCGCAGGCCGAGGAGGCGCGCGCGCAGGCCGAGGCCGAGGCACAGCGCGCCGCAGCGCTGCAGCTCGAGCTGGACGCCCTGCGCAGCGCGCCCAAGCCGGACGAGATCGACCCCATGGAGCTTGAGCGTCTTCGCGAGGCACTTGCCGCCGCGCAGGACCGCCTCACGGGCGAGATTCGCAAGCGCCGGGCGCTCCACAACAAGCTCGTCGACCTGCAAGGCAACATTCGCGTGTACTGCCGCGTGCGCCCCGTGCTGGCGCACGAGACGCGCTCCGGCCGCGCCGAGGTCGTCGTGCGCTTCCCGAACGAGGGCGAGATTCAGCTGCAGCAGTCGCTCGCCTGCCGCGACCAGGAGGACCTCTTCGAGTTCGACCAGGTCTTCCAGCCCACCTCGCAGCAGGCCCAGGTCTTCAACGAGGTCGAGCCGCTCGTGCAATCCGCTCTCGACGGCTACAATGTCTGCATCTTCGCCTATGGCCAGACCGGCTCAGGCAAGACCTATACCATGGATGGCACGGATTCGGACCGCGGCGTCATCCACCGCACCTTCGAGACGCTCTTTCGCACCGTCGAGGAGCGTCAAGGCCTTGTCCAGTACGAGCTCGAGATGTCCATGCTGGAGATCTACAACGAGTCCATCCGTGACCTCTTCGCGCCGCCCGTGGACCCCAAGCAGCTCCCGCAGCACCAGGTGCGCAAGAAGCTCGAGGTTCGCCAGGGCCAGCACGGCCTGCACGTCCCCGGCCTCGAGCAGGCGCGCATCGAGTCGCTCGAGGCCGTCGAGGACCTCATGCGCCGCGGCTTGCAGAACCGCACCGTCGGCCAGCACAATGTCAACCAGCACTCCTCGCGCTCCCACCTCGTCGTCACCGTCACGCTCGTCGCCAAGCACGACAAATTCACCACGCGCTCCAAGCTCAATCTCATCGACCTCGCCGGCTCCGAGCGCCTCGACAAGACCAACGCCTCCGGCGGCATGCTCACCGAGGCCAAGGCCATCAACAAGTCGCTCTCCGCGCTCGGCAACGTCATTCAGGCCCTTGGCAACGAGAAGCAGGACCACGTTCCCTTTCGTGACTCCAAGCTCACCTACCTGCTCCAAGATTCCCTCTCCGGCGCGTCCAAGGTCCTCATGTTCGTCAATGTCTCTCCCGTCGAGTGGAACGCCTCCGAGACCCTCTGCTCGCTCACCTTTGCCCAGCGTTGCCGCCGCACCCAACTCGGCCAGGCCGCACGCCAGAAGCAGTAACGTAGGCGGCTGCTCGCTCACCTTTGCCCAGCGTTGCCGCCGCACCCAACTCGGCCAGGCCGCACGCCAGAAGCAGTAACGTAGGCGGCGCGGCCTAGTAAAAATCCTGTGTCATCGTATAATCAACAGAGCAAGTAAGTGTTGCGCAACGAGCTGTGTTGGTCGCAAGGCTTGCCAAGATCGGCAAGTCGCGGGCTCATCACATGACCGCAAACCGCAAGCAGGACGGCCCAGCCGCCGCCTGCTCGCGGGCTCAAGAGCCTGCGCACGGCGGCAGCGGAGAGCGTCGTCCAAGGCGAACAATCTCTAGCTAGCTAGAAAGCAGGCCTGATCCGCTTCAAGTTGAACTTGAACTTGCCTTCGTGTCTGTCGCCATGGTCGGTCAACGGCGGTGTGCCGAAGTCCGACCGCAGCGCGTGGCAAGCGTATCCTGTGCCGGCGGCGACAGACCTCACTGCAGAACCTTCCACGCGGCCAAGCCCGACGCGAGCTCGCCGATCTTGTCGCGGCCAGCCTCGCGCCGCCGCGCGTCGCGGTCTCCCGCCCGCAAACGCCCTTCGTGCTCGAGGCCGGCCTCTTTGAAGTGCGCGGAGTTGGACGAGGTCTCGCTCGCCATGGGGCGCGGCGAGGACGTCAAGTGGGCGCTGGCCGGCGGCGCGGGCGCGGTGGTGGCCGCGGCGACGCTGTACTCGGCGTACGCGCGATGGAAGCGCGAGCGCGAGATGGTGATTGAGACGCACACTCTGCACAAGGGCTTCGAGGCGGTCGCCGAGGCCTTCCGGCAGAACTACAAGGAGGGCAGGGAGTCCGGCTCGCAGCTGACCTGCATGGTGGACGGCGTCACCGTGGCGGAACTCACGGGCGGCCGCGACAAGGCGCACAAGCTGTCGCCGGACGCGCTGCTCGTGGTCTTCAGCTGCACCAAAGTGATCGAGTCGCTGGCCATCGCCATGTTGCAGGACCGCGGGCGGCTGGAATACGACGCGCCCATCGCCAAGTATTGGCCAAACTTCCCGGACAAGACCACCACGGTGGCAGACCTGATGCGCCATCAGGGCGGCGTGAGCGGCTTCCGCAAGGAGCTGCGCCGCGAGGAGGGCCTCGAGATCCTCTCGGACCCGGACAAGCTCTGCGCATTTCTCGAAGAGAACGAACCGGAGTGGGCCGTCGAGCACCCTCCGACGCGCCAGGTGTACCACGCCGTCACGCGCGGCCTGTACGCGAGCGAGATTGTGCGCCGCGTCGACGGCCGCGCCATCCAGGACTTTGTGCAGAAGGAGATCGTCTCGTACGAGGCCGAGGTCGACTTCACCATCGGCTGCCCGCCTGAGCGGCAGGACCGCGTCGCGACCTGCGAGCTCGTGCAGACGCGCAACTTCGTCATTGCGCGCGCGCTTCTGTACTCGTACCTGCCCCGCTTTCTGGCGAACCTCTTCTTCGCGCCGCTCGACCGCCTGCAACCCTTCGACCTGGAGCTGATCCAGGGCATGAGCGAGCAGGGCACTGCGCGCGCGCGCGCGCTCAAGCTCTTCACTGGCGAGCCCATGAGCCTGCTCACGCTGTCCAACGTGCCCGAGGTACGTGCGCTTCCGCTTTCCTCGGCCACTGGCATCTCCAACGCGCGCTCGCTCGCGCGCATCCTCAGCAACCTCGTCATGGGTGACTACCTGTCCAAGAAGGGCATGCGCGACGCGCTCTCGCTCGACGAGACCACCAACCCGCCGCTCAAGGACGACTACCTGCGCCGCGTCATCAAGATGTCCGCCTGCGGCTGGGGCCTCGACCGCTTCGCCGCCTTTGGCGCGCCTGGCTGGATCGGCTGGGCTGGTGCCGGCGGCAGCGTCTACGTCTTCAACCCCGAGCTCCGCGCCTCCTTTGCCTACACCGTGTCGGGCTTCGACATGCAGCTCCACAAGGCCCGCGGCATGCGCCTCCTCGTTGCCTTCCACAATTCCCTTCTCGCCTCCAAGCGCAAGTCCTCCGCCGCCACAAAGGCTTGAGCAAGGAGGTTCGCGATTACATACATACGTCACCATCATAAAATTACCTGTCTCGCGCCGTGGCTGCAAGCAGGACGTAACGTTACGAATGGTTGAAGTGCTTCCTGTCCTGCAAGCAGGGGTCAAATCGAGTACTTCCAGGCGGTCTACTTTTCTCGCGCCCTTCTCGCCGCCTCCAAGCGCAAGCAAGTCCTCCGCCGCCATAATGGCTTCATCAAGGAGGATCGCAATCACATCATTGTTTCGCGCCGTGCCTTGCAGTGGTCCTGCAAGTGAGGAAGGTTGAATCGAGTACTTCCCTCGCGACAGCGGCGGACACAGGCATCACAGCAAAAAGATTCACCAAGCCAGGGCAGACTGAGGACGTCATGCAAGATGTCCCGCCCGTATCGGGCCAAGGCCCGCGCTGCGGTCGGCGGTGCACCGCAGACCCGTAAAACTTGAAGCCTGTGCTTGCTGTGTGGGCGGCGCGGCGCGGCACCATGGGCCCCTGCGCGGCGTACGGGCGGTGGAAGGCCGAGCGCGCGATGGTGATCGAGACGCACGCGCTGCAGGAAGGCTTCGAGGCGGTCCAAGACGCCTTCCGGCAAAACTATGTCGAGGGCAGGGAGGCCGGCTCGCAACTCGCCTGTATGGTGGACGGCGTCACCGTGGCGGAGTTCACGGGCGGCCGCGACAAGGCGCACAAGCTGTCGCCAGACGCGCTGCTCGTCGTCTTTAGCTGCACCAAGGTGATTGAGTCGCTGGCCATCGCCATGCTGCAGGATCGCGGCCAGCTTGACTATGACGCGCCCGTTGCGCAGTACTGGCCAAACTTCCCGGACCAGACGACCACGGTGGCGGATCTAATGCGCCACCAGGGCGGCGTGAGCGGCTTCCGCAAGGAGCTACGCCGCGCCGAGGGCCTTGAGATTCTCGCAGACCCAGACAAAACCTGCGCATACCTGGAGGAGAACGAGCCAGAGTGGGCCGTCGAGCACCCGCCGACGCGCCAGGTCTACCACGCCGTCACGCGCGGCCTGTACGCGAGCGAGATCGTGCGCCGCGTCGACGGCCGCACAATGCAGGCTTTCGTGCAGGACGAGATCATCTCGGGCTTCTCGGACGTCGACCTTACCATCGGCTGTCCGCCCGAGCGCCAGGCCCGCGTCGTGAACTGCGAGCTCGTGCAGTCGCGCCTCTACATCGTGGTGCGCGCATTGCTGTACCTGCTCCTGCCGCGGTTTTTGCTCTCGTTCTTCTTCGCGCCACTCGATCGCCTGCAGCCCTTTGACGTGGAGATCGTCAAAGGCCTCGCCGAGAGAGGCACAGCCCGCTCGCGTGCGCTCATGCTCTTCTCCGACGAATTTCCCGACCTCCTCAAAGTGGCCAATGACCCGGAGGTGCGCGCACTCCCGCTCGCCTCGGTGACGGGAATCTCGAACGCGCGCTCGCTCGCGCGCATCCTCAGCAACCTCGTCATGGGCAGCTACCTCTCCGAACAAGGCATAAATGCCGCGCTTTCGCTCGACGAGACGCGCAACCCGCCGCTCAAGGACGACTACCTGCGCCGAGTCCTGCGCATGTCTGCCTGCGGCTGGGGACTCGACCGCTTCGCCGCCTTTGGCGCGCCCGGCTGGATCGGCTGGGCTGGCGCCGGCGGCGGCATCTACGTCTTCCACCCCGAGTTCCGCGCCTCCTTCGCGTACACGGTCTCGGGCCTTGACACGCAGCTCCACAAAGCGCGCGGCGTGCGCCTCCTGGTCGCCTTCCACAACTCCCTTCTCGACTCCAAGCGCAAGTCCTCCGCCGCCACAAAGGCTTGATCAAGGAGGTTCGCGATTATATCTCTTGTTCGTCGCTTGAAGTGGCCTCCATCTCTGTGCCAATTGTGCATCGCACGAGCTCGTGTGCTTGTGCAACGACAGCAGCGCTGCCCTTCCAGGCGAGACGCATGGCACCAGCACACAGCTACGCTCCGATCCTCTACGAGGACGTCGTGGCCATGACGCCGGCGCCCACGCCGCTGCCACAACCGATGTCGGTGCCCACCGACAGCCCGACGGTGGCGCCCTCCTCCTCCTGCGACCCATTTTCACTATCCAGTGCGCGCGGCACATGCACGGCGGGTGGACTGGCGCCAGCGAGCTCGATGGCAGCAGCATCGAGGCAGTGCCTGCTGTTGAGGTGAAAAAGGCATTCAACGCAGTGGGCCTGCACGTCGGCCACGGCCAGGCGGTGGCGGAGGACGTCATCACCTGCGAGCTGCAGATGCCGGCCATTTGTGCTGCCGTCTACAAGAACGCGCACGACACAAACCCTGCCGACCCGGTGGGTGGCAGCAAGTGGTTGGTGCCGGCAGCGGCCTGTGCGGCAGCGGCAGCGCTTATCACCGCTACGGCGCGATTCCGGGGCGGGCGGCGTCCTAGTGCTGTCCGCGGTGCTGTTTTCCTGCCCAGCTCACTGGCTGCTCGGGCGGCTTGGCTCCGGCCAGGCTCAGCTCACTGTCGGTGAGGCTACTGCTGCTGCCGTGGTGGTGGCCGCCGCCGCGGCCCAGGTGCAGGCTCAGGCAGGCCGCTGCTGCCAGCAGCCTGAATGTGAGTTCCTTCTGTCGCCGCCGAACGATCCGGCCGCTGGCCGGACGGGCACGGACGCTGGCGCGCGCTGGCGCCGCCAAGATTTAGAAGCCGGACGAGTTTGGCAAATTGGCAGCCTGTCACGGGGTACCCGGACCGGCCCGGCCCGGTTGTCACTTACTTGTTGCGTAACTTTCCGATTGTTCCGCCACTGGCAGCGCATTGCAGACTCACTGAGAGGCCAAGCTGTTGACGGAGTCTCGGAGGCCGGGACTCGGAGAGCGCATTCGTCGCATTGGCTGCTCGCCGCTCTCCAAGCCGCTCTCCAAGCCGCTCTCCGCCGCGCTGGCCGCGCTGGCGAGCCAGAGCGTAGCCGCGACATGCGCGCGCACAGCGCCGGCGAACGCCGTCCGAGTCCGCAGCGACGAGCCGTCACGACACGAGCCAGCTGCGAGCCAGCCAGCCGCTGAGCCTTTCCGCGAAATTCCGGGTGCAACCGCTGCGGGAGGCGGCACCCTCAGGCTGGTCCGCAACCAGCCGGGAAACCGCGCCGAAGTACACTGCGGACAGCCTCCTGCAGCGCGACGGCGGCGCTGTCAGGCCTGAGGCCTCACGTCAGGCTGGCGGGCCGCGGCCGCCGCGGGCTGGCCGCCGGCCGCTGTCACGTGCGCGGCCCTCTGCCTGGAGTCTGCCAGCCATGGCCACAGCCGCCCACAGCCAGAGCCTCTGCGCGCGCGTGCCGCCAGTGGCGCGCGTGCCGCCTTCCACACCCACAGCGCCCCACAGCGCGCGCGTGCAGGCTGCAGCCGATCCAGGCATCACGATGGTTCGCGCGGATTGGCTTGGCCCGCGGCCCGAGTCTGCAGCGGCGCAGCCGAGATCGACTCGGACTCGCGAGCCACCGCAGGCTCGCAGCGGCGACCAGCGTCAGCAGACTCGAACGCAGCGGCGACGACTCGAGGGCAGTCCTGGTTCGAGGCGTGGCGCGGCGGGTGCGGCGCGGCGCGGCGCGAGACAACGCGAGACGACCATGATGATGCTGCGGCTGCTCGGGCTCGCGCGGCGCGCGCGCGACGAGCGCAGGGAGAGTGCTCGCGCGAGCGTACGTGCAGGAGCGGCGGCGGCGGCGGCGGCGGCAGCGGCGACCCCGCGCGTGAGCTCGAGCGGGGCAAGGGGCGGCGTGGACGTCGTGGTGGTGCACGCGCCGGCGGACGGGGTCAAGGCCGGGCAGCTCGCGAAGGCCTTGCCGCGGCAGATTGCGCAGACGCTGCAGACGGCCTCCACAGCAGAGGAAATTCGGGTGGCAAAGGCGAACGGGGCCACGGCGGCCGTGGTGGTCGTGAGCCAAGCGCTGCAGCGCGAGGACGAGGCGCTCCTCATGGCCGCGGACGGCGCGCTGCCCGGCAAGCTGGTGCCGGTCGTGGTGGACAAGAGCATGCTGGCGCAAAAGGCGTGGCGAGGCGCGCTGAGCTGGACCATGGCCAACGAGCTGTATGTGGACTTTTGTGAGCCGAGCGCGGAAAAGGCGTCGGAGATCGCCAAGAACATCGAACGCAAGGCGCGCGGCGAGCAGCTCGACCGCGAGTGGGACGTCTTCATCTCCCACGAGTGGGGCAAGGACAATCACGTGCACGATCGTGCCAAAGAGATCGCGGTGGCGCTCGAGGCGGACGGGCTCAAGGTTTGGCTGGATGAACGGGAGATGGCTGGGAGCGTCAACCGCGCCATGTCGCGTGGCATCGAAGGCTCCAAGGTATTCCTGGTCGTTGCGACCGAAGGCTACATGAGCAAGATCAACAGCGGGAAACCGGAGGACAACTGCCTCAAGGAGTTCCGCCACGGGTATTCGCAACGCTTCGACCGCATCGTGGTCGCGGCAGCAGAGCCGAAGATGATGAGTGCGCGCTCGCACTGGCGCGGCGAGTTCCAACTGTCGCTTTCGCGCCTAGACCCCGTGGACGTGTGTGCCATGCCCGAGGCGTCTGTCCTGTCGAACCTCGCCGAGAAGATCCGCGAACGCATGCGCAAACCGGAGGCGTCTGCTGCCTTCAACTTCACGCCCAAGATGAGAGACCTGTACGCGGCCCTCGACCCGAGGAGCTCCGAGACCAGGGCGAAGGGCAATGCAAAGAAGTTCACCCCCGGCACGCGCACCAGGGTCCTCGACGAACTAAGCGCTTGGGACCAGCAAGCCGCGAGCCACCAGCAAGCCGCGAGCCCCGTCTTTGTGCTGGAGGGCGCCGGCGGCATCGGCAAGAGCGTCATTATGGGCGAGGTGTGCTCCAGGGGCGGCGCGCTCGGTCAGACCGAGCCAAATACAGCCCCAGCGACGCGCGCCACGCTCGCCAAACGCATGTGGCGGCGCAGCGGCAAGGACAGGCCGGCGATCGTGGTCGCCGCGTACCACTTCTTCAAACACGACGTCGACACGGCAGCGTCGCCTCAGGAGGCTCTGCTGAGCATCGCCTGGCAGCTCTGCGTGAGCGTGGACGGCTTTGCGGATGCGCTCGGGACGCCAAGCCGCGCCAAGCTCCTCAGCAGCAAGGTGGCCACGGTTTTCGAAGCTGTGCTGCGCGAGCCCCTGAGCAAGCTGGGCGACCGGCCGCGCCAGGTAGTCCTCCTGGACGCCCTGGACGAGTGCAGCGCGTCCGACGACCTGCTCCAGAAGGTCATCCAGCCTTGGCGGCGGGTGCTGCCGCCGTGGCTTGGCCTGATTGTCAGCACGAGGCCCGAGGGAGGTATCGAGAGTGCGATCGGAGACGTCAGCCACGACCGGACGGTTCTGAGGCTCGAGGACGAGGAAAACAAAGCCGACATCCGCCTCCACGTGAGGCACCTCCTCGACGACATGAGCGACACTGTCGACGCACGCGACGCGGACGCATGCGCGGACATCCTCACGGAGCGCTCCGGGGGCCTCTTCCTCTGGGCTAGCTTCTTGCCCGACACGCTCCGGGCGGCATGGAACGCCAAGCACAACGGCCTGCTCACGGCCGATGATATCCGGCGTGAAGACGTCATTCCCATCGGCCTGGGCGGCATGTTCAAGGAATACTTTCAGCGTCTGAAGGACAAGGTCGGCGGCAGCGACAAGTACACCGCACTGCTCGCGCCCATGGTCGCAGCGCGGGAGCCCCTCACCTTCGAGCAGCTGCAGTTCGCGCTCAGCAAGAGCGAGGCCCGCATGAAGCTGATTCTAGGCGACGCGAGGAACCTCATCTACAAGTCCGGTGATGGCAAGTACGCTCTCCTCCACAAGCGCATGGCTGACTGGCTCATCAACGTTGACGATAGCCGCCATCTCTTCGTGGATTCCCAGGAGGGCCATGAGCGCCTCGCCGACTTCTGCAGCGAGAAGCGCACCGACCCATTCTCCATGAAGCACGCCATCTACCACCTCATCACATGCGGAAGGCGGTCGGACGCCTTTGCGCTGCTCAACGACTTTGGCTGGGTGCAAGAGGTCATCTCGCAGGGCGACAACGAGGCCCAGCGCCGCACCGCCATCGGCGCGCTCCTCCGCGACTGCACCGACGCCGGCATTATGTTCTCCGAGGACAGCGACACGCCCCAACTCCTCAGCAAGGCCATGAACGCGCTCTGCTGGGACCCCAAAGAACTCGCCTCC
>JABLUY010000265.1:0-47019 GCA_013306675.1 Thraustochytrium sp. TN22 | reverse complement strand
GGCGGCGGCGGCGGCGGCGGCGGCGGCGGCGGCGGCGGCGGCGGCGGCGGCGGTGGTGGCGGCGGGCCAGCGGGAGAGCGCCCGCGGGACCCACCCAGGCTGCGCCGGGTCCAGGGCTGCGCAGGCCGCGGTGGAGAGGCAGGAGGAGGAGGAGAGGCGGATGCAGCAGCAGGAGCAGGAGCAGGAGGCGCCGCGGGCGCAGCGGGCGCTGCGGCGCCGCGCGCGCGAGGCGCAGCTCCGGCACGCGGTGACGAGGGCGTTCCTGGAGGCCAAGGAGGCCGCGGTGCCGCAGCGCGTGGAGCGCGTGGTCCCGTGCCCGCTGTGCAAGGAGGCCGTCGCCCGCGTGCGGGACGAAATGACGGGCTCGCTCACGTGCCTGCGCTGCGGGTGCTCGGGCTTCGCCTGGGAGCGCTCCGGCAGGGATGCGCCCTTTGGCGCCGGCGCCGCGCAGTACTCGGAGCAGGCCACGCGCGAGAGTTACGAGCTGGACCGGGCTCTGCGCGAGCGCGCCAAGGAGGGCTGGCTTACCACCCGCCTGCACAAGTCCACGCTGGCGCGCCGCGCGCGCGCCGACCTCGAGACCATGTGCGACGACCCGCGCACCGTGGACGTCGCGGCGCGCATGTTCGAGGCCTATTCCGAAAGTCTGGAGCGCGTCTGCGGCTTCGCCAAGGTCGTTGACGCCTGCGCCGACTCGGCTCGCACCATGTTGCGCCGCCAGGCGCTCGCGAGCGACGGCAGTCCGCCGCCTGCCTTCCCCTGCCGGACGTGCCGGCGGCAGTTCTCCTGCAAGAAAGACCTCCGCCTGCATCGTTGCCGGGCTCCGCCTGGTGTACCTGCACCTCCGAGGCCCAGCATCGCGGCCTGCAAGGCGCAGCCTCCCAAGCCAATGGCAGAGCCGCAGGTTGCTGTGGACGAACCCGCCGTCGCGGTGGTGCGCGCTGTCGCTGGATCGGTCGCTGCGGCGCCCTCGCCTGCGCCCGCGGTCTCGGCCGCGCCGGCCACCACGTCGGGCGATGCATGGTCCGCGGAGATGCAGAGCCCTGCTGGCACGGACATGGTGAGCTCGGTGACGGGCGAGGATGAGGAAGAGGCCGGCAAGGCGGCTGTTGCGGCCGCGGGCAAGCCCGTGGCTGCGAGTGCGCCTGTGCCGGCCTGCCCACCCAGCGACCCGCTGCTCGCTGCAGCGCCGGGCCGTCTCAAGCGCAAGTTTTTGGACAGCAAAGACACGAGCGCGTCCGGGGCCCGCACGGCAGGGCGCAAGCCGCAGGCGCGGTCCTCCAAGGCGAAGAAGCTGCGGACGCGCTGCTGACGAAAGAAATACCATAGAGTGTAGTAACTAGTCCCTTCTCTCTGTATGTATCTGGCTAGAGCTAGCTAGGCCTAGCTAGCTAGCTAGCTTCAAATGCTGCTCGCCAGCCAGGCAGACCATGAGCACCACGGCCAGCACCATCAGCAGCGCTCATCACTGTCAGTCAACTCGCGCAAGACGAGGAAGAAGAAGCACAGACGACGACGGATCGAGCCTGCGAGGCGACTCGGAGGCGAGGCAGAAGCTCAAAAACCAAAGCAGCCAGCCGCCGGGCAGCGCGGGCGCAAATGGCCGCGGGCGCGGGCGGCGGCGCGAGCGGCGGCAGCGGCGGCCCTGCAGGCGGCGGGATGCCCGGCTCCAGCTCCAGCTCCAGCTCCAGCACGACGTTGGGCACGAGCACGAGCACGAGCGGTGCAGGGCTCTCGCGCCACACGACCACGACCATCGGCCGCACCGGGAGCGTCAGCAGCGCTGGCGGCGGGCCTGGGTCACGGCGGCTAAGCTCGGCCAGCAGCGGCCCAGGCGAGCGGCGGCGGCTGCTCTCGTACCCGGTGCCGTCGCCGAGGTCGGCGCGCGCCTTCGCGGCGCTCAACGATGGCATCGAGTTCGATCGCGGCGACGGCTGCACGCGGGCGCGCAAGTCCGCGGCGCGGCGCGCAGCGCGCGCGTGGCGGGCCTTCTTGCTGGCCGGCGTGCAGCTCCTGCGCGCGTGCGGCTTCATCGTGGACGACATTGACGCGATCCGCGCGAGCCAGCGCGGCGACTACATGGAGCTCGACTCGGACGACGAGTCCGAGGAGCCCGCCTCGCTCATGTTCTGGCACAACATCAAACTGCTGGGCGCCGCACTGGCGCTGGTCTTTGTGACGGCGCTGGAGCCCGTGCTGCTCAAGGTCATGGCGGACCACACCGTGGTGGACGAGTTCCGCGACTACCGCTACGTGCTGGCGCAGCTGCTCATGCTCACGCACGTGCCTCTGGCTGTGGGCTCGGCCATCTGGTACTCCTGCAAGTACTCGCGCACGGCCATGGAGTCCTGCGACTTCCCCAAGCCCTGGTTCGTGCTGTTGGCGCTGCTCAACGCGCTGCACCTCATTCTCCAGGTCGTCTCGAGCGGGTCGGTGCCGGCCCCGCTCACGATTTTGCTCACCAACGCGTCCATTCCGCTCACCAAGCTCTTTGGTGCGCTTCTCACCGGCATTCTCATCGCTGTGCAGTACTGGCTTCCGGGACTGCCCGAGTATCTGCTGGCGGACGAGTCGCCCACCGAGCCCATGCTGCAGCAAGCGCAGCACCAGCTCATGCTCGAGCAGCGCCGCCTGCGCCAGGCTCACGACGAGCCTGACGCGGCCAGTTACGACAGCGCCCGCCGCCGTGGCAGCGTCGGCGGACTCGGTTCGCACGCGGACGCCGAGGCGCCCGCGGGCTGCAGCGCCTGCGTGCGCCTCGCCTGCCAGCGGGCATTCATCAAGTCGCGCCGCTTCGTGCAGAAGCGGCCGCAGGCCATCGCGGCCATGTTCTTCGTCGTCGTCGGCGTCGCGCTCGGCTTGTACCCGGTGCTCGCCGACGACGTGCACGCGCTCGGCGCCAAGTCCTACTGCCACGTCTACAACCGCGACTGCGCCACGAGCACCATCCTCTTCCTGCTGGCTGCCGTGCCGGCCGCACTCTCGGCCATCTGTGAGGAGCGCACGCTCGTGCGCTACTCGTTGCCCGTGGCGCCCATGATGCTGCACGGCTGGCTCGTGCCCATGCAGTTCATCTTCGGCGTCCTCCTCGCGCCCGTTGGCCGCCACCTGCAGCACCCCACGCGCAAGTGGGCCAACATTAGCACCGAGCTGCACGGCCTCGACGTCGAGGTCTCTGAGGGCCTCACATGCATCTTGCTCGGCAAGGAGTCTGGCTTTGGCTACATTGGCCACGCCGACCCTGACTGGTGCAAGCCCTTGCTCCCGCTGCTCATCCTCTTTTTGCTCGTCAGCTTCTCCTACCACATGCTCACGCTCTTCATCATGAAGCGCGCCACTGAGCTCTGCCTGCGCATCTGCACCGCGCTCGCCATCCCCTTTGGCTGGGCCGCCCTCGTCGTCTACGACCTCAACTTCCAGCCCAACGTCTCCAAGGACGTCCCAACTCAGGTTGTCGTCTCGCCTTTCAACAAGGCTGCCATGCTATGCATCGTCGTCGGCCTCTTTTTGCACAAGACCATCGCTGAGCCCGAGACCAGTTACATCCTCACCTCGCCCTTTGAGGAGCAGGACCGCATGACCATCGAGGCGGCTTCCGAGGAGCACCGCCGCTCGCTCCTCCAGGCCCGCTCGCATGACACAAGTGAATTATGATGGCAAACAACCGAGACGCTGAGAATGACAAGTGGCGAAGCGCGACTGTCAGTGAGGGAAAGGCACAAGGCACGGCCATGTCAAGCGAATGCTCCTCCTGTCTGTCTGAGGATGTATGGCGCTTCTTGTCCTCCCGGAGGAGACTCCTCTCTCTCTCTCTCTCTCTCTCTCTCTCTCTCTCCCTCTCCCTCTTTCTCTCTCTCTCTCTCTCTCTCTCTCTCTCTCTCTCTCTCTCTCTCTCTCTCTCTCATCCTGCTCGCCGGGTGATTCTTCAGGTGGTGGTAGGATTCTCATCCTGCTCACAAGTGGGTGTCTCCTTCACTGTCAGGTGGGTAAGATAAGTATGTTTACATCGAGGCCACTTGCCAGTACGACTACTCCATGTTGGCGGTTCCGACTTGCTCCGTTTCCGACGCGGCTTTTTCATCCCACGCGGCTTTTTCAGGCTTGTCAGGATCCGACGCGCTGGAGCTAGGCGGTGACGCTAACATGCCCTTGTCCTCCACGTCCTGATCAGTCGCGATCCGGCCTGCCAAATCTGCCTTGCCTTCGTCCTCCGCGCTGCGGCCTGCCGAGTCTGACTTGTCATGGGCCACCGCACCGCGACGGTGGCTCGCCCGGTCCTCGCGGTCACGACGGCGCGCGCGACGGCGCGCGCGACGATACTCGCTGCCTGCACTGCCCTCGCTGCTGCTGCCATCACTGCCGCTACGACTGTCACCGCTGCTGCTGTCGCTATCGCTAGAGTCATCGTCACTCCGCGTACTCCGCTTCTTCTTGGTGTCCTTCTTCGAGCTCTTGTGCTCCCTTCGCGTCTTCTTCTTCTTCTTCTTCTTCTTCTTCTGGGAGCTGCTGCCATCCTTGTCGCGCTTGGCCCTCTTGGACTTCTTGGACGCCTTCCTCGAGCTCTTGTGGTCGTCCCTGCGGCTGCGCTTGCGCTTTCGGTCGCCGTCGTGCGCAGCACCGTGGCGCAGCTTCCTCTCCCGCTCCCTCTCCAGGTCCCTCTTGTACTGCGCCATGGCGTCCTCCATATTGTGCCCGAGCCGGTCCATGTGCTTCTGCTTGAAGTCCTCCCAGTCAGGCCTGCTCGTGTCCGCGATGCGGTCCTGGATGGTCGACATCTCGCGGCCCAGCCGCAGCAGCACGGGGTCCACCTGCTCGCCGGCCGCCTGCTTGGCCGCCACCAGCGCCTGCACGCTCATGTTCGCCGTCGCCGACGGCCGCCGCCCCTCCGCCTCCGCGCGCCGCCGCGGCCCGAACCCCGCCATGCCGCCAGGCGCGCGCGCGCGCGCTGCCCGCCTGCCCGCCGCCGCCTCCGAGCCCGAGTCGCGGTCCGAGTCCGAGTCCAGGTCGAGCGCGAGCCGCCAGCCGTTTCGTTGCAACGGGAACGCGGCGGCTCCGAAACCCCGGCGAGCGGCCAGCGCCGTCGTTCCGTTCCGAGTCGGCCGCGGGCCCGGCAGAACGAAACGGAGGCGGAACGAACAGAACAGCGCGGCGCCGCCGAAGCTTCGCCGGGGAGAGAGAGGAGAGAGAGGGCAGGCGCCGGGACCGGGATCTCGCTGGGCGGCGGGCGCGCGCGCGCGGGCGGCAGAGCGCGATCGAGGGGGCCGGGCGAGGGCCGGAGCGGAGCGAGCGGGGCAGCGAGCGGGCGAGCGCGCGGCAGGATGGAGGGCAGCGTGACGCTGTTCGAGTTCAAGGCCGGCATGCTGACGGCCACGGCCAAGGGCAACGGCAGGTTCGACGTGGAGGCGGACCCGCGCAAGGGCCGCCTGTGCCTGACGCGCGGCGCGGAGGGCGCCATCCACCTGGTGTGGAAGCTGCGCCCCAGCGGCGCGGTGGAGGAGGACCTGCTGGTGTTCCCGGACAACCAGGTCTTTGAGAAGGTGGACACGGGCCGCGCCGGCGACCGCGTCTACCTGCTGCAGTTCAACAACTCCTCGCGCCGCTTCTTCTTTTGGATGCAGGGCAAGCGCGAGGAGGACGAGGAGAACTGCCGCAAGCTCAACCGCTACATGTCTAACCCGCCGGCCGCCCCCGTGGGCGCCCTGGGCGGGGGCGCCGGCGGCGCGGGCGGCGGCGACAGCCAGCAGAACGCCATGATGCAGTTCCTCTCGCAGTTTGGCGGTGCCGGCGGCCCTGGTGGCGGCCGCCAGCAGCTCGACGAGAGCCAGCTGCAGAGCGTGCTTCAGGGCCTCAACTTGCCCGGTATGTCTGCCGCGGGTACGTGCACAAGGACCGAGGGGGGTGGGGAGAAGAGACGCTGGTTCACGCAAGAGACTAACGACGAGACGCGTGGCTTGATACAGGCGGTGGCGGCAACGGCGGCAGCGGCGGCTCCAGCTCGCGCCGCAGCCAGCGGCGGCGCGGCGATGACGACGACGATGACGACGAGGACGAGGACGAGGACAACTCAGGTCGGTCTAGGAGGCGCAACCGCGACCGGAACGGCGACGGCAACAACGAGGGCAAGGACGACGACGACGACTTTTACAACTGAGAGATGTCGTCGTTGGCGGCAACAACGAGGGCGAGGACAAGGATGAGGGACAGCGATGACAACGACATCGACAAGGACGACGACGACGACGACGATTCGCTTTTGCAATTGACTGTGAGAGAGGGAGCTGTCGTTGCGTCCGAGCCTGCATCCTCCTCACCCTCTTGTCTGCCTGCCTGCCTGCCTTCCTGCTTGCCTGCGCGCCATCCCGCGCCGCCGTGCTTGCTGTTCATCATAGTGCCAAACTAACCTGGGATCTGTGCGCCGTCTTTGTGTCTCTTCCCCGTTCCCCCACCCCTCTTGCGTGCGCTGCTCGTTACATGTCACAGGTGCCGTGCAGTCGCCAGATGCCGCGGAACCGCCCGCCTCGCCGGTTCCCTCCCAGCAAGTGCAACAGCAGGTGCAGGAGCAAATGGCTCAGCAGCAGTTCACCGCACAAGACCTGCAGCGCGCCCTGGCCGGTGTCTCCGGCGCTGCGTCTCAGCAGCAGCGCCCCGCGCCGCCCCTCAACGAGGTTTTCCGGGCCTCCGAGATTCTTCCCATGCTCCAGGACCCGGCCATCCGCGACGAGCTCATCCAGTTCCTCCCCGAGGAGAGCCAGACCGAGCAGGAGCTGCGCTACTCGCTCACCAGTCCGCAGGTGCGCCAGGCTTTTGCTGCCCTCTCGCACGCGCTGCAGTCTGACAACTTCAACGCCGTCATGGCCAACTTTGGCCTCGACCCTATGGCCGGCGCCGCCGAGCTCCAGCGCGGTGATGGCATCGGCGCCTTCCTTCGCGCTCTCCAGGCCAAGGCCGACGAGGACGACGAGCTGTACCACTGATTGAATAAGGCAAGTATGCTGCCCAGTTCTTCCGAGCACTCGGCGAGACGCCTCTACGTTCTTAATAACAAAGACTACATGCACTCTGTCTCGCCTCCTGAACCTGACCTGATGCAATCGGATGTCCCGCCCAGCACGTGCAGCAGCAGGTGCAGGAGCAAATGGCTCAGCAGCAGTTCACCGCACACTGCAAGACCTGCGGCAGCGCGCCCTGGCGGCCTGGCCTGACCTGGCCTGCCAGCCCGACTCGGAGAGACGAAGACGACGAGCTGAGCTGTACTACGCCTTCTACTGCCAGCACGCCTTGTCGCCTTTCTGAGCTTGCTCGACTTGAGAAGCGGCCGTCGGACTGGAAGACCACAGTCCGGCGGGCTCGGGCGGGCGGGTCCCTGGGCTGCAAGCAGCAAGTCGCCCTGGCGAGCGGGCAGGCGCGCCGCGAGGGGCGGCGCGGACGCAGACGCAGACGCAGACGCAGACAACGAACGCGCTCGGGCGGCAACCTGAAGGAGGATGGCGTCCCGCGATCGCGTGTGCGTGGTGGGCATGGCGCGCACGCCGTTCGGGTCGTTCGGCGGGTCGCTGGCGAAGCTGCGCGCGCCTGAGCTGGGCAGCGCAGCCATCGAGGCGGCACTGCAGCGCGCAGGCGTGGCGGGCGGCGACGTGCAGGAGGTCTTCATGGGCCAGGTGGTGAGCGCCGGCGCGGGCCAGGCGCCGGCGCGCCAGGCTGCGCTCAAGGCGGGCATCCCGACCGATGTGCCGTGCACGACGGTGAACAAGGTGTGCTCGAGCGGCATGAAGGCCATCATGTTCGGCGCGCAGAGCATCCTGCTGGGCGAGAACCAGGTGGTGGTCTGCGGAGGCTTCGAGAGCATGAGCAACGTGCCCTTTTACAGCCCGGCGACGCGCTTCGGCAGCAAGTTCGGCGACGCGACGCTGGTGGACGGCCTGGCGAACGACGGCCTGCGCGACGCGTACTCGGGCGACGCCATGGGCTGCGCGGGCGCGCTGTGCGCGGCGGCCTACGGCATCACGCGCGAGGACCAGGACCGCTACGCGGCCTCGAGCTACGCGCGCGCACGCAAGGCCACGCAGGAGGGCGTCTTCAAGGATGAGATCGCCCCGCTGCAGCTCAAGGGCAAGCGCGGCAAGTCGGTGGAGATGACGCAGGACGAGGAGCCAATGCTGCGCGAGATCACCTACGAGTCGCTCAGCCAGCTGCCGCCGGCCTTCACGCTGCCCACGAGCGCCAAAAGCGACGCCAAGCTCTCGCAGTCGGTCAATGCCAAGTCCGTCACGGCCGGCAACGCCTCGGTGCTCAGCGACGGCGCGGCGGCCGTCGTGCTGGCGTCTGAGACCTACGCTCGCGAGCACGGCCTCCCCGTGCTGGCCTACATCGACTCGTACGCAGACGCGGCCAACCCGCCTGAGGAGTTCACCACGGCGCCGACCAAGGCGGCGCAGAAGGCACTAAAGCGCGCGGGCCAGCGCGTCGAGGACATGGACCTCTTCGAGTTCAACGAGGCCTTTGCTGTTGTGGCACTCGTCAACGCGCACAACATGAAGATTCCGCTTGACAAGGTCAACGTGAACGGCGGCGCGGTCTCCATCGGCCACCCGCTCGGCGCCAGTGGTGCGCGTATCGTCATGACGCTCATCACGGCGCTGCGCCAGCATGGTAAGCAGCGCGGCTGCGCGGCGATTTGCAACGGCGGCGGCGGCGCTTCCTCGCTCGTGCTCAGCCTGCCGCCCCGCTCCTCGCTCTAGCTCACTCGCTCGCCCGCGCGACGCTGCGGCGCATCACGGTCACGGCGAGTGAAAGATCATCACGGCGAGTGAAAGATCATTCCTAAAGAAGAAAGAACGGATGAAAAGGAAGCTCAGGTTGTATCACTACTTTTGGTGGAACCCTACCCCGGATTTTGTTTGTTGTTTTTACTCTTTCTTCTGGCGCTTGGCCGCGCGCTCCGCCTCCAGCTCGGCGACCTTCTTGGCGGACTCGCTCGGGTCCGCCTCGAATACGTTGGCGCGCGAGGGCACGGTGAGGCTGCCGATCTGGTCGACGCGCGTGCGCTGCAGGAGCGCCGCGTCAATGAGCGTGAGCGAGGCCATGGCCTCGACGAGAGGCGGCGTGCGGGGCAGCACGCAGGGATCGTGGCGGCCCTTGGCCTCCAGCACGGTGTCGTTGCCGTCAAAGTCAGCCGTAGGCTGCGGGCGGCCGATGGTGCTCACCGCCTTGACCGCCACGCGGAAGACGATGTCTGCGCCGCTGGAGATGCCGCCCAGGGTGCCGCCGGCGTTGTTGGTCTTGGGACGCAGCATCTGCGGGCCGTCCACCTTCTCGAACGGGTCGTTGTGCTGCGAGCCCTGCATCCGGGTGCCGGCGAAGCCCGAGCCGATCTCAAAGCCCTTGGTGGCCGGCAGCGAGAGCATGCCGTGCGCCAGCATGGCCTCCAGCTTGTCGAAGCACGGCTCGCCCAGGCCCGCCGGCACGTTGCTGCACACGCACACCACCGTGCCGCCGATGGAGTCCTCCTGCGACTTGACGTCGCGGATCAGCGTCGACATGCGGCAGGCCGACGGCGCGTGCGGACACCGCACGTGCACGAGGTCGTCAGTGAGGTGCGCCTCGATGTCCTTGATGGAGACCTCCAGCAGGTCGCCCGCGCGGTTGTACACGCGCTCCTGCGCGTCAACGTAGGCCGGCGTGGTGGTGTCGTCCTTGCTCGCCAGAAAGGCGGCCTCGTCCTTCTCGTCGAGCTCCTTCTGCGCCGCGGCGCGCGCCTTGGCGTCCGCCTCGTCCGCCTCGGTCAGCTTGCGCCAGCCGGAGCTCGGGTTGCGCAGGAGGCGCAGGCAGCCCTCCTTGTCCACCTCCTCGCGCGTCCACGGGCGGCCGCTCGGGTGCTGCAGGCCCTCGGGCGCGATATCCACCGGGCCGATAGAATTCACGAAGGCCACCACCTCGGTGCCGTACACCTGGCGCAGCCACTTGTCCGCGACGGCGCCGGCCGCCACGCGGCCGATGGTCTCGCGCGCCGACGACCGGCCGCCGCCGCTCGTGGCGCGAATGCCGTACTTGATCTGGTACGTCATGTCCGCGTGGCCCGGCCGCGGCACCTTGCTCATCTCCTTGTAGTCGCCGGGCCGCACGTTCAGGTTCTCCACGCTCATGAACAGTGGCGTGCCCAGCGTGAGCCCGCACTCCGTGCCGGCCTTGATGCTCACCAGGTCCGCCTCATCGCGCGGCGTCGTCAGCTTGCTCTGCCCCGGCCGCCGCCGCGTCAGCTGCGGCTGCACGTCGGCCTCCGTCAGCTGCAGCCCCGCCGGCACGCCGTCCAGGATCACGCCCACGGCCTGCGCATGGCTCTCGCCGAAGGTCGTCGCGCGGAACACGCGCCCGTACGTGCTCATCCTCTCGCCGCTCTCGCCGCGCTCGCCGCCCGCCCGCTCCGCGCTCGCCTGCCTGCCTGCCTGCCCGGACGCTTTCGCTTCTGCGCGCGCCTGCCACCTCGGGCTCGGCCCTCCGCCTACTACCAGCCAGGTAGTAGGACCGCTCGCTCGCTGCCAGCCGCACGTTGTGCAGAGTCTGCAGGCGCCCGAAGGCAGCTCTGTCAGTGCCACTGGCCATGGCAGGCGAGGCGAGGCGAGGCGAGGCAAGGCAAGGCAAGGCAAGGCAAAATCAATCTACCACCACGGCCGGCCCGGAAGCTCGTGCGCTGCTGCTGCCAGGAGCGGCCCAGGAGCGCGACGCGTGCTGTGGTGGTGACTGTTCGCGCTCGTGCACCGATGCGCGCCGAGGTGATGGCCAGACCTCAGGACCACGGCTGCGGCGCTGCGCTGCGCTGTGCTGCGTTCCGGCAGCGGCGCAGACTCGCAGACTCCGGGTCGACTCGGCTCAGCTCGACTCGAGTTGACTCACGCGACGCGACGCGACGCGACGATGGACGACAGAATGGCATCCTGTCCTGTCCTGCAGGTAAGGCACCACCTCGCCTCGGCCATGCTCATTCTAGCCGACTTCCTCCGGCTGGCTGACGAAAGCTTGATCTGCAATGATGATCGATCTCACCGATCGATGATGATCTCACCGATGCTCGACGCCTGAAGCGGTCAGGCCGTCCACTGGGCCTGGCATCTGTACCCATGAGTTGGTTGGACTACCCATGAGTTGGTTGGCAAATGGGGTCATCTGCGGCCGTACAGCCAGGCCAAGGCCTAGGCCTAGTCCACTGCAGTGACAGACAGTGCTGCAAGTGATGCTCGAGCCCACTGCAGTGACGCTCGAACACAGCTGGCTGCAGTGATGATACCATGCAGTGATGATACCATGGTGTTAGCTTAGGCTAAAGCACATCATCATGATGATCGGCGCCGCGCCGCGCCACGCCGCCGCCGCGGCGATGTTTGGGCCGGTCGATAGGCCCCTTCGGAGAAGAAGAAATCGCTCATTCCCAGGGTCGCTCGAGCCGCGACGCGCGCCCCGATGACGGGCAGTAGCGCTTCGCGCGAGCTGGCGCGGACAGGCGCGGGCGCGCAGGCTCGCGCGTGTGGCGCCCGGCTGCGGCTGCGCTGCGCTGCGCTGCGCTGAGCTGCGCTGAGCTGGGCGGCCGGTCGAAGCCGCTGCGGCCGAGGCGGCAGCAGGCCGGGGGGGAGGCGCTGCACGAGGGAGACGCTTGCGCCGCGCGGCGTCACGACGCGCCAGCCTAGGCTTTCCTCGGCCGGCGGCGGGAGGTAACCAGCCCGCGGCCGGCGCGGCGCAGATCCCACTGGCGGAGCCGGTCGCGCTGCGCGCCCGAGGACCATGTCGGACTACCTGGGGCGGCTCTGGGGCTTCGTCAAGTGGCACAAGAAGAAGCTGATCGCGCTGGGCAGCGTGACGGCGCTGGGCGTGGGCGGGTACATGTACGCGAAGCGCATGGTGCTGGACGGGATGCGGCAAGTGGAGGAGCTCGGCCGCGGACTACAGGCCAAGATGATGGAGGCGCAGTTCCGCGACTCGGAGCTGACGCGCGTGCGTGCCGAGTGCGGCGGCATGATCCAGACCTTCGTGCCGCCGCTGCGCGCCATGGTGAAGAATCTGACGGACCCCAAGCCGGTCACGGAGCGGCTCAAGGCGGTCCGACTCAAGCGCAAGAGCGAGGGCGCGCCGACGCCGGAGGACGAGCAGGAGGTGCTCCAGCTCTGGGAGGAGCTCAAAATTGTGAGCTTGGCGCGGCTCATCGTGTCGGTGTACGCGCTGGGCCTGCTCAACTGTGTGCTCAGGATACAGCTGCACATTTTGGGCCGCTACGCCTTCGAGGAGGCGGTTTCGCGCCGCAAGGAGGAGTCGGACGCCGCGGCCGGCGGGTCGGCCGAGGCGCCGGCGCTTGCGGAGCGCGCCTCGGACGCCGGCTCGTCCGTGCTGGACTCGGAGGACAGCGGCAGCCTCGTGTCGCAGCGGCTGCGCGAGGCCTTCCTCTTCAGCGGCAGCGACCACTTCATGAATTCCGGCAGTGGCATGGAGGTCATGCTGCAGCGCGTGCAGGCGGCCATTCAGAGCGCCACGCTGGACTGGAAGATGGGCACGGACGCCACGGTGAACCGCGCCGACATCCTCAACATGGTGGACCGCATCCGGGCCGAGGTGGAGGGCGCGGGCGCCGACTCGGACGGCCTGCGCCTCTCTGAGGCGGCGCGCCGCTGGATCGTGCGCTGCATGGTGCCCGAGGATGAGGAGGGCGTGCTGGCGCCGGACCGCGAGCTCAGCCACGAGCAGAATGCCATGCTGCGCGACATGCTGGAGGAGACCTTTGACATGATCGAAAGTCCGGCGTTTGCGCTGGCCGTCGAACAGACCTTCGACCGCCTCTTCGACGCGCTGCGCAAGCTCGTGCAGACGCGCCCCTTTGAGGTGTATCGCCGGGTCAAGGTCAAGACGTCGGCCGGCGAGACCAGTGCCGAGGCTGTGGCGGCCGCTCGCGACGCCGAGGCCGCGACGGGGGCGGCCGCCGCCTCGGGCGCGTCCCCGTCTGCCACGCCGAACGCTGCTGCCTCTGCGCCCGGCAGTGGCGCCACCGCCGCCGCGGCCGCGAGCGCGGACGCGGACGCGGCCGCGGACGCTGGTGCCGACGACGAGGACATGGAGGACCGCTTTTCGCTCACCAAGATCATTGTCAACCTCAAGGTGGCCTCTGGCCAGGTGCTAGAGGACGCCGGCTCGCGCTCGCCTGCAACGCCACCTTCGGGCGACGCCGCCTACGCCTCGGGCGACGACCTGCCGCCCGTGCCGCGAACTGAGTTCTACCAAGCGCTCGCCGACGTCTCGGCGCTGGACGAGCTGTGCACCGCAGTCTTCCAGCAGGGCGCGGAGGACGGCGGCAACGGTCTGGACGACTTTGGGCTCGGCGCGCTCGGCCTCGACGGCGAGGACCTCGGCGGCCTCGCCAAGCTGCTCGGCGGCCTCGGCGGCATGGACGGTGGCCCTGGTGGGGACATTAACGAGGCTGAGCTCATGAAGCTGCTCACCCAGTCTATGCTCAGCGGCGGCGGCGAGGCCGGCGGCCCGGGCTCTGGAGGCCCCGGCGGTGCCCCTTTTGACGACGCTCAGCTCATGCAGCTCTTCCAGTCCGTGTCTGCGCAGGGCTTCGAGCAGGCCTCCCCGGCTTGATCAGGCCGGCCTCCACGGTCTGATCATATGGTCAGGCAGACAGGCCTCCACGACCTGATCCGGCAGGCCTCCCACGGCCTGATCCGGCAGGCCTCCACGGCCTGATGGAGAAAATTTGGCATGCCAGACCGTGTGACGTCCGGTCGCGCCGCCAACAAGTCACGCACGCGCACGGCATGTATGCTGCCGCCGCTGAATGCTTTCAGCTCTCACACATTGTTATACGGAATGCCCGAACCTGAACGAGCTTCTTTTATCTTATCGTTTTTCCTTGCGGCGTCCCGAAAACGTTTGCCTGCTCGTCGGGTCAAACTGAGCAACCCAGGCATTCTTTCGGGGCCTTGGGGCCTCGGGAACGGGGCACTCACTCCCGCTTCTTGGTAGCCGCCTCCACTGGTTTCTCCTCCTTGGTGGCGAGCGCCGTGACGCCGGTCACCACAATGGCTACGCCCACGAGAAATTTGGCCAGCTGCGCAGGCTTGAAAGCGGCGAACTCGTTAAAGACAACCCCGCCGCCTGACAGGTTGGCAAGCAGGATGGACGCGGAGAAGAGGGGCACGACGAAGAGCGACGAGTGACGGCCCAGGCCGCGGTTCAGTACCTGGACCTGCGTGACCGCGCAGACCGCGAGCACTGCAATGACCGGAACCAGCAGCTGTGGGTGCGATGCGAGGGTCACGACCTTGAAGAGCTCCGTCATGGTTTTGGCGCTCAGCGTGGTGATACCGCCCAGCATCCCAGAGAGCACCGGGTAGCCCGCGCCAACCACCTTGGTTGAACCCTTGCCGTTCGCCTCACCCTGGTAAATGTGCAAAGCCACCGCGACCATGGCGAGCACATACGCCGCCAGAAAAACCGGGACCACGGGCCGCGACAGAAGCGTCTGCAGGTCCCGCAAGGTGTACGCCGGCGAAGTGGCCGGACTGGCGGCGAGCGCGATGGCGATGCCCACGCATACCAGCGCTGTCGCCACGATGTCCACAGTCGCCAGGCTCTCATTGTGCAGAACGGGCGCCAGGATAAGGTTCACGATGAGCGTCATGGCGCCAAAGGGCGCCAGCAGGCTCTGCGGCGCGAAGCCGAACGAGATGAGGTCCATGACGCCAGAGCCTGCCGTCAGGAGAATGCCAATCGTGTTCAGGCTCAGCGGCAAGCCCTTGGGCTTCTTGCCCTTGTCCGCGTTCTGCCCCAGGCGCTGCAGGTTAAGCCCCGTCGCGTTCATGAATGAGGCTGCCACGCTGAGGCCGATGCCAATGAGGATGGACCCGCTCAGGCCATCCCCCCCGCCGCCGCCGGCACCCGCTGCGCCGCCGACCTTGGATGCGCCCGACAGGCGCACACCCTCGATGGCCGCCAGCAAAAACAGCGGCAGGCCCACCTTGATCCACATGGCGTGGTCCGCCGCCTTGTGCCGCGCAGCCTCGAGGCGCTGCCACGCGCGGATGCCTCGCTTGCGCCCGGTCGCCAGGCCCGCGGCGGCGACCTTGCCGTCCAGGTACCTGACCGAGTCAGAGGTTGTGAGCTCGCCCACGCCAAAGTCACGCGGCGGCCCGCTCGGCGGCTTGACCGCCGTGCGCACCACGCTGTTGCGGTCCTGGTTGCCCTCCTCCTCCTCCTCCTCCTCCTCCTCCTCCAGCACCCCCTCCTCCTCCTCCTCCGCCTCCAGCTCCTCTACCTCCTTGCCCTTGCGCCGCCGCGCGTGCACGGGGCGCGCCGACGCCTTGAGACCTCCGCCGCGGTTCTTGCCGAGCACGCCCATGAACGGGCCCGCACGTCGCCGGCCGCCTCTTCGCGCTGCGCCGCCCGCCGCTCGCCCCGCCCGCGCCCGCGCCCGCGCCCGCGCCCGCGCCCGCGCCCGCGCCCGCGCCCGCGCGCCACTGTTCGCCCTCTGCTCTGCTCTCTCGCGCTGCCTCGTGCCGCTGTACCGGAGCGCGGGACCGGACTCGCGTCGGTACCGATCCGGTACCACTGGCACAGCCTGGTACGAGGACTCGGCGGGCGACGTGGCGCGCTGGGAGGGCTCGGAGAAGGACGTGGAAAACGAGGCGGGCTGGCCAAGCTACGATCGCCGGCGACTCGGTGGCATTTTCAGATCGAGAAGCAGACGGACAAACTGTTATCAAACCTCACAGTCAGTCGGAAAGATACGCCCTGGCGGAAGCCGAGGCTCGCGCCGCCCACAAGGCGCGCTTGCCCGTTGCGTCGCCCGACTTTCACGTGCGCGTTGCACGGGTACCGAGGCCTCAGGCTAACATAACTTACTTGCGAGATGGTTAGAGCAAGCTTGGCTCACTGTTCGTTTCTTACGAGCGAACTCCGCTACTAAAGCACCCAGCGCAAAGCGTCGCGGCTTCTGGGCGAGTGGAGGGAGTCGAGAGAGTGCTCTCACAGTGCCGCGGACCCTCACAAGCACTGACAGGCAACGAAGAGTGCAGGCTGGTCGGCCCTACCCGGGCCGTCACGGCGCCTGCCGTCGCCAGCCTGACTGAGCCAGGTGGGGCTGAGAGTACCGTTTTGCTTTTCCGAACCACCGGCCTTGGCCAATCGAATGGCCAACTAGGCCACGCGAAGGCAAGCGTCACTGACAGGGCTCCTGCTGTTGTCATTGCTGGCGAGCAACAGCGGCGGTGCGCACGGCATTGCAGTGGCAGAGCTCGGCGCCAGCCATGGACGGCGGGTGCTGAGCGAGCTCCTCGAGTTGAGTTGTTGACGCGCGCGTGAGCAGGCGGGCGAGCGAGCGGGCGGGCGAGCGGGCGGGCGGGCGAGCGAGCAAGCAAGCAAGCAAGCAAGCAAAGACGAGAAGCAGCAAAACGCGTGGGCGTTCGGACCGGACGGAAAGAAAAAGCACGGGGAGAGCGAAGCGCGAGCACGGCGCGAGCGTGGCGGCGCGGGGCCCGGCGCTGCTGCTGGCCTGCACACGCAGGCCGCCGACGCCGGCACCATGTTGACGCGCGTCACAACAAGACGAATTTTCCCGCTGCAGCGGGACTCGCAGCAGTTGGGCGCCAATGGCGATGCGCTGGAGACCACCATCGGTGAGATTCAGCGCCTCACAGACATCGTGCGCGGCCAGCAGGACCTCATCGTGCAGTATGCACTTCGCGACCTGTGGTCCGAGAAGGGCGTGCGCGACGTGGACCTCGACCCACTCACGTCGGCGTGGCTCGAAGAGAACCTCGGCGACGCGTGCACGCGCAGGACAGGTCACGACACGGAGGACGACCTATCGCGCCTGTTCAACACGAGGGAGCGTCTGCGGCGCTTGAGAGGGACATTCTCGTGGGAGAAGGGCCCAGAGCAGCCGCCGCGTGACAGTGTCGCGCGCGCGGTGTCCACCGAGGTGCTGGAGATCGAGAATGGGGACGAGGAAGCTGAGGCCGGGGCCGCCGCGGAATCGCCCGCGGAGACAGCAGAGGCAAGGCAGACGAGCGACGAGGACCACGGCGCGCGCGCCGTGGACATTTTGGGCGTCTTCGGGTTCGGCGACCACGTCCCTCATCTCGAGGAAGATCTTCTCTACGAGGCGGTGCGTGGCCTTGGGAGGGCCAACGCCGGCGCCGTGGCGGAGATGCACGTGATGGCGTGCTTCCTCATAAACTTGTGTGAATTTCGCAACATGGGCTCCGACCTGCGGTTGACAGAGGTGCACGCGCTCGGCATGCTGCTGGCCCCGCTGGTGCTGCGAGGTCATCGCGACGAGGCGCACAACGCCGCGCGCATTTTCTTCGAGGCGAACTCGACACTGGTCGACAAGCTCCAGCCGCAGGACGCGCGCACGCTGCGCGTGACGCTGCACTGGTGCGCAGCAGCGACTGACCCGGCGTGCCACTGGGCCGTGGTGCGCAACCTGGACTTGTTGCGGGCGTACGAGATCGATAGCCAAGCGGACTCCTCGGGTGGTGTATCGGTGCACACTGGCGTCTTCTCCGAGGCTGCCGTCGTGCAGCGCGTTGTGGTGCAGGGAGCGTTCCGCGCCGTGCAGCAGTGCGCTGCGTGCTTGCCGCGCGAGCGCGCGCAAGTTTGGCTGGAACGCATCGCGAGCACATCGCCAACGTCCGCGGGAGTAGCCGAGGGGGACCCGGCGCTGATGCAGAGTCTGCTCGGATTGAATCTTGCAGACTTCGTCGCTGCGCCGCTCTGGGTTCCACTCACGCAGCAATGTCCGTCGCTTCAAGAGCCACTAGCGCACCTCTTTCTGAACCGCGCTGCGTGGTCTGACCACGTGCTCAAGGCGCTTCATACTACCGCAAGCGGCGGTGGTGACAGCAACAAACTCTCGAGCGCCGCCATCGCCGATCTAGCCGAACTGCGGTCCACTGTGCTCAAGCGCACGGAGGCCTTCGCAGAGACCTTTGCACATACTCGCTTCGATGCGCACCTGCGGCCTGGCCTCACGGACGAGCACACCATCAGGCACATGACTCGCAGCTCGCTGTCGCCGCTGCTCTTCAAGGGACGCGACTTCCTCGCCTTGCAGCAGCAGACGCTCAGTACCACGGGCGCCACGGACGCTTTCTTGGCGCACCTGCGAGCGGGCCCAAGCCGCGATGCCGAGATCAAGCAATCGCTAGAGTCATCCGTCGGTCTTCTGGAGGAGATCAAGCCACAAAAGGGAGGCAAGGGCTTCGGTCGTTTTGACCACATCATTGCGGCGCTTGACGGCAAGCAACAACAGCAACACGAGCAGCAGCAACAGGAGCAGCAGCAGCAGCAGCAGCAGCAGCAGTCCGATGCACCGCAGAAGCCTGGCCTTGAACCGGCCTCGGAAGGAGACGACGTGGGCCTGAACAGCGCGTCGAACTCGCGGGCTGGCGCGGCGAGCGGTGCGGCGCATACCAAGCCAGCCCACAACAACGTCAAGGTGCTGCCCAAGTCCTTCATGCGGAAGAGTGACAAGAAGACCGCAGAGGCGGATGAACTGGAGCTGCTCCCGCGTTCGCACGTACGCATCAAGCAGATGCTGACGAACCCGGTCGTGTCGATCATTACAGGCGCACTGACGATCTTTGCGCTCTTTGGCGACGACCTGAAGCTGGCGCTCTTCTCCAAGTCGGCGGACAGCGCCTTTGGTATCCTGTCGCTCTTCACGCTGTTGGTGTTCTGCGCGGAGATCTCTGCCAAGACGGTGGTGATCCCGGACTTCAAGTATGGCTTCTTCTTCTGGCTCGACGTGCTCGCCACGGTGTCGCTCGTGCCGGACATCCCGCTGATCTGGGACCTCGTGGTGGCAGGCGTGGACTCCTTTGGCGCCGAGGCGGACGACCTGACCGTGACGCGCGCGGGGCGCGCCTCGAGGGCCGGAGCGCGTGCTGCGCGCTTGCTGCGCATCTTGCGGCTGCTGCGGCTCTTACGGCTCTTCAAGCTGTACGAGTTCATTTCCGGCTACCGCGACCGGATGGCGATGCGCGGCCGCCCGCACAAGCGCAAGCGCAAGCCCAGCACGGGGTACATGGCGCGCTACCTAATCCGTAAACGGCAGTCGGTCGTCCAGCAGCGACCGTCGACACTCAGCAAGCCGGTGCCGCTAGGAAGCCAGCAGCAGAGCAAGGTGGGCGCTAAGCTGGCGGACCTCACTACAAGGCGCGTCATCATCGTCGTGCTGGTGATCCTCTTCATCTTGCCCCTCATCAACATCGACGAGGCGGACTACAGCTTTGAAGCTTCGCTGGGCATGCTACTGTGGGCCAACATCGAAATGCAGCTGGGGCGAATTGACCCGAACACCTTCACGGACATCAGGATGGCCTTTGAACGTGGCACGCCCGGCCTGCTCTACCTGGGCATCGTGTCTGAAACGCTGAATCAAACGCTCGTCGGCTCGCCCACGGCCGGCGCTGACACACTGCGCACGGCCGAGCTGCAGGACGCTTACGCGGTGTGCACCTTTTACAACAGCAGCGCAGGTCAGTTTGAGGTACGTGCGGACCGCGCGTACTGCCAGGCGGATTACGCTGTCGTGCTGCCCGGAGGCAAATCGGTGCGCGAGTTGACCCCCGAGGAGCGGGAGCTCTACAACGTCTACGCAACCTACATGGAGGGCACCTTCGACAACTCGGCGTACCAGGTGTCAAGTGCCTGGCGAAGCATCGGGCAGACCATCTTCATCATCTTTGTGCTGGGCCTGGCTACGATGATCTTCACGTATGACGCGCACAAGCTGGTCATCGCACCCATCGAAAAGATGGTTCGCATCGTGGAGGAGCTGGCAGAAAACCCGTTGACAACCTTCGAAAACGACGACGACGACGACGACGACGACGACGCGTACAAATTGTATCGGAACGACCCATCGGGTATGTTGGCGGCCGGTCGCGAGGCGCACCGCGCAAAAAAACAGCGCGAGCGGAAGCTGCGGCAGCAGGCGGTGCAGTCCAGCTACGAGACCAAGTTGCTGGAGAACTCCATCAAGAAAATCGGTGGCCTTCTCCAGGTAGGATTTGGCGAGGCAGGTGCCGAAATCATCGCGAGCAACATGAACACCTCGGGCGAGCTGGACCCCATGGTACCCGGCCGCAAGGTGCAGGCGGTCTTTGGCTTCTGCGACATCCGCAACTTCATGATCACCACCGAGGTGCTGCGTGAGGACATCATGCTCTACGTGAACGAGATCGCCAATATCGTCCACACCCAGGTCTCGGCATACTCTGGCAATGCGAATCGCAATCTGGGCGACGCCTTCCTTGTCGTCTGGAAGCGCTCTAACTCGGAGAGCGACACGTGGACGCAGATTGTGGAGAAGGCGCTCATCAGCTTCCTCAAGATTACCATCGAGGTGCATCGCAACCAGGATCTGCAGCAATTCATGTCGGCGGACACCACGGTTGGGGCGCGCATTCGGGATCACATTCCGGACTTCCAGGTGCGCCTCGGCTTTGGCCTGCACATCGGGTGGGCCATTGAGGGCGCCATCGGCTCGAACCAGAAGATCGACGCCTCCTACCTGTCGCCGCACGTGAACCTGACGAACCGCCTCGAGAACGTCACGCGCCACTACGGCACAAACATCATGTTCTCCGGCGACGTCTTTGAGCTTTTGGGCGACGACGCCAAGAGGTGCTCGCGCAAGGTGGACGAAGTGCTGCTCAAGGGCACGCACCACCCGGTGGCGCTCTACACCTTCGATTGCGACCTCGCGAGCCTCGACGCGCACCTGGATGCCATTCGCCTGCGCGGCGACTACCAGGAGGTGGACGAGGAGATCGTCGTGGACCGTCGCATCTCGCTCATCGGCCCGAGCCCTATCATTGACCACGTGCGCAACGTCGCCGAGGTGCGCAAGTCGGCTTTCCGCACCGACCTCGAGATTCGTGCGCTTCAATGGAACCTCCCGCGCCACTTCTTGCCGCTTTGCCGCAAGGGTGTGGCCGTCTACCTTGCCGGTCATTGGTCTGAGGCCCGCACACTCATGGAGGCCGCCTGCGCCATCGTTCCCAGCGAGAAGGATGGGCCTTGCGGCAGCGTCCTCCGCTTTATGGAGTCGCACAACTACACCGCGCCGCCCGACTGGCCGGGCTATCGCACCATCGGAAAGACCCGCTGACGGCAAGTTTACCTGTGAAAATGTGACATGAAGCAGTTGTATGAACACGACCTGAACGTTTGGTGACTCAAGTACAGGACGTCCTCGTCGTCGCGCGAGTCCGAGTCCGAGTCGGCGAGTCCGAGTGCGAAGTTGCGCTCGCTGTTTATTGCCAAGTTACTTGCCAAGTTGCCACAGAGAGAGACACTGACTTGCCCTGGTTGCACGACCTAAGGTCGGGCTGGCCATGGTGGCCATGGTGGCGGGTGGCGGCGCAGCACAGCGCGGCGCGCGCAGCAAACGCGGCAAGCGCGGGCAGTGGCGGCGGCGGCGGCGGGGACGAGCGTCGGGCCGCGCGGAGTGGAGTCGAGTCGAGCCGGGCCGAGGCTAGCGGCGCGGTGGAGAATGGCGGCGCGCGGCGGCGATGCGGGCAACGGCGCAGTGAGCGGCGCGGTGCTGGCGGCCGCGGCCGCGGCGGCGGGCGTGGCGGCGCTGGTGATGCTGAGGACGCGCGAGGTGCAGCGGCGCGAGGCGGTGCGCGCTGCCGCGGCGCGGAAGCGCACGGCCGAGAAGGAGGCGCTGAGCTCGTGGGAGAAGCGGCTCAAGACGCAGGACGAGGACGCTTCGCGGTCGCGCCTCGAGAGCGGGTCGCTGCTCATTATGGAGCGGCGCAGCGTGACGGTGCAGGTGCCGGCGACGAGCGCGAACCTGGGCTCGGGCTACGACAGCATCGGCATGGCCCTGGATATGTGGAACGAGCTGACCGTGGAGCGCTCGGACAAATTTGAGATCACCGTGGAGGGCGAGGGCGCGGACGACATCCCGCGCGACGAGACCAACCTGGTGGTTGTGGGCGTGGAGGCGGCCTTCCGCGCGGCTGGCAAGGAGATGCCGCTGCTCAAGTACCACATGGTGCAGCGCATCCCGTTCGGTCGCGGCCTGGGCTCGAGCTCGGCTGCCATTGTGTCTGGTATCCTGGCTGGCCTCGTGATCGCGGGCCACAAGCTGGACGTGCAGGGCAAGGAAACGCTGCTGCAGCTTGCCACGGAGATTGAGGGCCACCCGGACAACGTCGCGCCTGCCATCTACGGTGGCGTGCAGGTTGGCCTCTACGACTCGCTCGAGCAGCGCTGGGCCACGGAGCGCGTGTCGCTGCCGCACGGTCTGGTCTTCGTCATGTTTATCCCATCCTTCGTTGGCAAGACGTCGGAGCTGCGCAAGGTTGTGCCCAAGGAGGTCTCGCTCGAGGACGCCGTCTTCAACATGGGCCGCCTCGCCTGGCTCGTGCTGGCGCTCACCTCCAACAAGCCGCAGAACCTGCGCGTGGGCATGGAGGACCGCCTGCACCAACCTCAGCGCGGTGAGAAGGTCTACCACCATCTCTACCCTCTCATCAACGCCTGCTACGAGGCTGGCGCCGCGGGCGCCTACCTCTCGGGCGCTGGTCCTGTGGTCATGGCCATCACGACCGGTGGCTCAGGCGACTTCTTCACGCAGTCCTTCTCGCAGCGCACGGACCAGAAGGTGGCTGCGGCCATGAACGCCACCGCGCAGAAGCTCGGCGTTGAGGGCAAGGTTTACATCACCCACCCGACCAATGTCGGCGGCGTCGTTGTGCGTGCCGATCCGCCCTTTTCCTCGGACCTTGTCGTCTACAACGGCGAGACGTGAGCGCTTTCGCGCACGTAAGCACTTTCACGTACACATGTGCTTTTATCGCACAGTCACGCGTTCACGCACAGACGCGCGTTCAAGCATGGAGGGGTGCGGTTACGGGAGGACTTGAAGGTCTGCAACTGCGTGCGTGTGCGTGTGCGTGTGCGCGTGCATGTGCCGTGTGCGCGTGCATGTGTCACGAAGAAAGCCTTGCGACAAGCGCGTAGGCTATTTTCCCGTATTCGGGCATTCTCCCGTATTCGGGCATTCTCCCGTGTTCCCCTTTCTCAGTCGCAAGTTGAAACCAAAGAAGATGTGTCGTTTGGCTTCGGTCCGTTTCCATTACGCAACAAAAAAAGCAGCGCAGCGCAAAGCAGATGGGGCGACTGTTCTATTCAGCACATCACTTCTTTCTCACTCACTGTCAGGCTAAGTCTATTCACTGTCATGTCGACGTGCAGGAGACGAGACACCTGCCTGCCTGCCTGCCTGCCTGCCTGCCTCGCTGCCTGCTTGCCAGTTTGCTCGTGACTCCCGGCGTTTTAGTTAGAAAAAGGGCACTGGGTCAAAGCCGCAGCGCTCGCAGTCGAGCTCGATGCAGATGGGGATCTTGCAGAGACTGATGAGGACGACGAGGAGAAGAAAGATGCCGTAGTACATGACGAGGATGTAGGCGATGAAGCCGCGCAGGCGCCACTTGAAGCAAATGAGCGAGCCAATGAAGAGGCAAAGGCCGCCGACGAGAAGCGTGAGTCCTGCCAGGACACCATTGTTGACGACGAAGGAGCCGCCGAGCGTCTGGTCATCGCGCTTGACCTGGTCGTTAAAGACGAGGCCGGCAAGGAACCAGGGCAGGCCAAGGCCGACGAGGATGTCAAAGACGTTGGAGCCGATGGCGTTGGACACGGCCATGTCACCGTGGCCGTCACGCGCCACGATGAAGGAGGCGAGCGCGTCCGGCACGCTGGTGCCAATCGCCAGCAGGATGTAGCCGATAATGAAAGGGTCAATGCGCAGCAGGCAGCTGCCGTAGGTGGCCGTGTATACCATGGCAATGGTGAGCAAGGTGATGTAAAAGAGGCACGCGAAAAAGAGCGCGAAGTTGCGAAAGCGGCCCTCCGGGAGCGAGACGGGGATGGTGAGCCAAAAGATGAAGTAGTACGGGAAGGCGATGATCTTGTAGATCTGGCCGCCGTAGGTATCGGGGAAGTCGGCCCAGGGCTGGCCGGGGAAGTCGTCGTCGTCACCGTCGGCATCGAACTCGTCGTCGGTGTAGCCACGCGCGCGGCGCGGCGCGGAGGCGTCCTGGTCGGCCGTGGAGGACTCGCCGGGCAGCGGCGCATGCATGGGCGCGACGCCGCGCTCCGTGACGGCCTCAGCGCCCGGATCGACCTTGGAGCGCTGCTGCTCCATGATGGTACCGATGTGGGAGAGCTGGTAGTCCGGCTTGGCCGCCGACATGGGGCGGCAGTAGCGCGAGCAGCACAGGAAGGCGACATTGTCATCGAAAAACTCGTGGATCTGCTGGTTGTACATCATGAAGATGATGTAAATCACGTAGAAGCACATGAGCAGCAGGCCCTCTTCGAATTGGATGAGGCCCACATAGCAGAGAAGGTCGTCCTCGTCGGCAACCATGACATTGGTCTGCTCCCAGGTGCTGTTGGTGTAGATGCGGAAGCGGTCGTCGCGGAACACGCAGAGAGACCGGTCATTGAGCATGACTCCGCCGACCAAGATGATGGAAAGAAGGTAGAAGATCGAGTCGCGCCCCAGCGGCCACGGGTTGATGCGAAGGGCGCCGCCCTCCTTCGATTTGCCCACGATGGCGGTGCCGGCCACGATGATGAGCAGGTTGAACATGGCCGAGCCCAGGATGGTGCCGATACCCACGCTTGCCTTGGACAGGAAGACGTCCACCATGGAAGTCAGCAGCTCGGGTGCCGAGCTGCCGATGGCCATGAAGGTGGCGCCGGCCACGTCCGAGCTGAGCCGCAAATCGTCACTTAGCAGGCTCAGCGTAGGCTCAAAGTACTCGTCCGTGATCACGGCCAGGCCCACGAACGAGTACAGCGTGATGACGAAGAGCCAGCCTGCCCAGCCGCTCGGCACGCCGGCACACTCGCTGGGCTCCGTTTTGAACAGGTCCAGCTGGCGCCGGCCGAGGTCTGCGGCCATTGCGGAGTCCACGCCGTCCAGCACCATATCCTCGTTGCTGTTGAACACCGCCATAGCCACGCCGGCCGCCAGCATCGCCGCAAACATGTACCCGAGCATGGTCTTCTTCTCGCCGCGCGTGCGTGACCGCCTCCTCGCGCGCACCGCCTCCGCGCCGAAGCGCGCCGTCACTAGCTGCGACACGGCGCCCATTTTCCCTGCTGCCTTCTCCTCTTCTCCCCTTCCTCCTCCTCCTCCTCCTCCGCCGCCGCCGCCGCCGCCGCCGCCGCCGCCGCGCGCGCCCGCGCGACTGCGCTCTACCGCGCCGCGCGCGCGTGCACCCGACCTGCTCTGCCGGAGTCTGCCGCGGCCGCTCCCTCTCAATCCCGCCCGTTCCCCGCCGGCGCTCGGGCGCGCGCCGGGCGCTCGGGGCCGCGGCCCGCTGCTCGGTCTGCCGCGCCGCGCCGCGCTGGCCGGCCGCGCTGGCCCTGGCTGCCGCCGGGCGAGCGAGCGAGCGCGCGCGCGCGCCCCGGCGAGCGAGCGAGGGCGCCGCGGCCCGAAGGGCCCTCCGGCAAAGAGTGGATGGCACGTGCGGTTCGCCGCGGTTCCGCGACGCGCGCTACGCGTGCTGGACGCCGTGGACAAGGACGAAACAGGGACAAGCGCGGGCAAGCGAGGGACGTAACCCTTGTACTAGGCTAGTACTGCCAGTGGTGAATGTCCAGCGTGCTGGCCCGGGCTGTAGCTCTTACTCCAGGCCGCGGCAGGCCGCTCACGAGCCAGCTCCGTGGAGCTAGCTAGCTAGCTAGCTAGCTTGCTGCGCTGGCAAAGTGGCTGAAAAGCGCAGCAGCCAGCTCTTCAGGTTCGTGCGTCTTTTAGCGGCCAGTGTCAGCTGAGCTCGAGCTCCTTTCACTCTCAACAGACGCACTGCCCATGATGCGGAGCTGAGCGTCGCGAGGACGGAGACGGAGCACAAGGACAGTAGTACCGGCCACTGCTACTGGCCGAGTGAGGTACGAGATTCGCCGCGGAGTCGCCGCGGCACAACGTGAGGTCCGAGACTCCGAGTTCAAAGTTTGCTGTGGCAAGCTGGTCGGCGGTGCTCACAGTCAGCCAAGAGAAAGAAGAACTGCCAGCCTGAGTGATCAAACAACAAAAGAAAGCTGATTTAGGCAGAGCGCGCACTGGCGCGCACCGCGCCCACCGCGCGATGCAGAGAATAGACACAGAACAAGGGAGGGAAGGCGAGCAGCAGCTGACACCGACGACCGGCCAGCCACAGTCAGCAGCTCTTACATCAATTGGCAGTCTGCCTGCGACGAAAGAGGCTGAAGCGCTTGGACTTGGATGAGGTGCCGTCCTCCGGAAGTGGCGGCGGCGGCGGCGGCTCGTCGCCGTCGTCCACAGGCGGCGGAGGAGGAGGCGCGGCGCCAAAGTCATCGTCGTCGAAGCTGCTCACGGATGGCGGCGGTGGCGGCGGCGGCTCGTCGCCCTCTGGTGGTGGCGGGCCCATGTCGTCGTAGACGTCGCCGTCGGGCGGTGGCGGCGGCATAAAGCCGCGCTCATCGCTGTCGTCATAGTCATAGGCGCCGGGAGGAGGTGGCTCGCTGTCGTCGCCGTCCGGGTCCGGCGGCGGCGCGTCGACGTCGTAGTCCTCGAACTCCAGGTCGTCCAGATCGTGTACCTCGATGTCGTCCAGATCCTCGCCATACTTGAGCTTGAGCTTGATATTGAGGGCGTCCATCCCCTTGCGCGAGCAGTAGTAGAGCAGGACGTCCAGGATGTCGTCCAGACTCTCCTTCATCGGGTCGTGGCGATCATAAAAGAGGATGAGCGCCTGGCGCACGAGCGACGGCGAGAAGCTGTCGTTGAGAGAGTCCAGGGCGCCCATGAGCGCGTGCGGCGGGACGTGGCTCTTGCGCCTGTTGAAGGTGCCGTCGCGCCTGAGCGAGGCCATCACGCTCTGGTGGCCCTCCTTGCGCGCCTTGGCGCGCGCCTTGGCCTTGGCCTTGGTCTTGGCGCTCGCGCTCACGGCGTCCTTGGCCTGGGTTGACTTCTTCGGCCCGTCCGTCTTGTGCTGCAGCGCTGTCGACCCGCGCCTCGGCCCGAGCGCCATCGTCTTGCGCCTCAGCGCCTGCATCCTGCCGCGCCGCCGCCGCCGCCGCCGCCGCCGCCGCCGCGACGACCCCGAGCCTGCGCGCCCGCGCGCGCCGGCGAGCGGAGGGAGGGTGCACGCGCAGCGAGGGAAATGCGCCTTGGCGGCCGCCGATGCGAGCGCTCGCCCGGTCCGGCCCGGCCCGGCGCGCCGCGCCCGCTCGCTGCTGCTGCGCTGCGCTCCCCCCCCCCTCCCCTGCGCCTGCCCGCCCCTCGCGACCGCACGCAGCGCCGTGCCGCGCCGCGCCGCGCCGCGCTAGACTGCGCCGCCCCTCTGGCGTTTGGAGGCGCGCGCGATCGCGAGGACCAGGCCGCCTGCGCGTGCGAGCGCCGAGCGCCGCCTCGAAGTGTCTTGCTATTTTGCGCCTCTTTTTAGGCCAGCCAGCGCCAGCCGGGCGTCGCTGCCGTGAATGCTGATCTGCACTTGGTTGGCAAGGCGCGGCGAGGCGCGGCAAGGCTTCGTCGCTTGCTCCTGAAAAGGGAGGTGCGGCGGTGCGCGCCAGAGGCCGGGCCGGCCGCTGTGGCTTCGTGCTCGCGCAGTCGCCGGGATGCACTCACGGTGAGAGGAGCGACGCGCGCCGTCCGTCTAGCCTTGGCTACAGCAAGCAAGTATCGCGGTCCGACTGACATGTGAGCCGCTGCACCTGGCTTGCAGGGCAGAGCGAACGATTGACGGACTGTACCCTGATAACGTTAAATTTCGTGAATGTACATGCTCTTGACGAGCAGATCAGCTGTATTCGACGCTGCGTGTTGTCCACTGGCCACAGGCAGCTTGGTGCGAACGTATTCAAGCTTGCTGAGTTGCGCGGTGCTCGTCGATGCGAGTGGAGAACTCAAAGACGGCGCTCTGGAACGGGATGCTCATGGCATCCAGGCGGCGCTCAACCCTGCTAAAGGCGCTGTTCACCTCGGTGACGCGGTCGTTGAGCCCCTCCAGGTCGCGCTTGACGTC
Organism: Thraustochytrium sp. TN22; assembly: GCA_013306675.1. NCBI lineage: Eukaryota > Bigyra > Thraustochytrida > Thraustochytriidae > Thraustochytrium > Thraustochytrium sp. TN22. The sequence continues at coordinate 18,961 of JABLUY010000265.1, read as the reverse complement.
ATGCACGGCCGTGCAAAGGCGCTCGAGCGCCGCGAGCTGCCGCTGACGCGACGCCGCCTCCTCTGTCTCCATCGCGCTGTCGCGCCCGCCGACCTCCACCACGTGCGCCGCGCTGCTCTGCTCTGCTCGGAGGCGCGTTCGTTGCCGCTCTGCGGCGCGAAGACGTCGGGTCGCGCCGCGCAACTCGAGCAAGCCCAACGGCGCACCGCGGTCTGCACAACGCAGCGGGAGTCTTGGCCAGTGACGACCCAGTGGCCCTGGCGCCTTGTTGTTGTCCAAGGGAAGGCAAAGCAAAGCAATTCATCATCAGGCGCCATGGCGGAGAAGGACGAGGAGGCGGAGGCGGAGGCGGTGCGGGCGCTGCTGGTGCAGCTGCGCCCCCCCTCGGCCTCTCACAAGGACGAGGACGAGGACGAGGACAAGGACGAGGACGAGGCGATCACCAGGGTCAGCAGAGACACGGACGCCGAGGCGCTCGAGGTCGCCCGGGTCCTCGCCGTGCACTCCGCGGGCCTGCCGGCGGCGCAAGAGGACCCCCGCTGGCACGTGGTGGCGCAGGAGTGCGAGCCAAAGCCCGACGGCACGGTGCCCGGGCTGGACCCGGGCTACACCTACCCCGTGGCTCAGGACGTCTTGGTGTCGGCCCTGCAGGACGGCGTGCGCGACGGCACGGCACGCTTTGCCGTGGAGAACAGCGGCACAACGCCGCGCGCCGTGGGCTGGAGCGTGGTGCGGCCCGCGGAGCAGGCCTGCGATGCGTGGCACGAGCTGCGGCGGCACTGGTGCCGGCCACCGGAGCATGTGGAGACCAAGCTTAAGCTAGGGCATTCATTACATCTCAATCACAGGGTAGACACGCGGCTTCTCGCCTACGTGACCGAAGTGCAGGAGGCGGAGGCCGAGATGCTCGATGGGCAGGACGCGGCGGACTGGCTCGTGCTCGCACATTTAGTGGGCGATACACGCGCCGCGCGGCTGGCGCTGGCCCGCGCCGCCGTGCTTGAGGCGCAGGCGCGCGATCGCGCGCTGCTCGCCTGGGCGTGGACCAGCTCGGAGGACGCCGAGCTCCTGGCTGCGGCCGGCCTCGAGCACCTGCGCGAGGTCACCGTGGAGCACCATCCGGAGTTCGCCACGAGCTACTTTGTGGGCAATAGGTCCTCCGTGCCGGCGAGCGCGCCTGTGGCGCCCAAGGACGTGAGCGGCTCATGACCCTCGTCATGAGCTCGCTGGCCTGTGGCGGCGGCTCATGACCCTCGTCATGAGCTCGCTCGCTAGCTAGGCCAGAGAGCGCAACAGACCAGACCAGGCCAGCTAGACCAGCGCGCGCGCGCGCGCGCATGTACAAATACTCGCCGAGCCCTGGCCTAGTAGCTCGGAAGCGAGCGGGCGCGGGCGAGCGCCTTATGAGGTCTCACACGGGCTCTTCGCGTCTGGCAAAAGGCGCGCGCGAGAAAGCATCTGGCCAGCGCGGCCCGCGATATCCGCCGAGCCCCAGCCAGCGTGCACGAGGTCGTCGCCCAGGGCCATGACGCAAATGTGCATGGCGGTGTCGGCGTTCATGGCAAGGCTGCCCTGCACGGCGAGAGCAAGCGCGAGCGCGGAGCGCGCGCGAGCGCGTGCGTCGGCCTCCAGCCGATGCGCCTCAACGATGAAGTGCTCCTGGATGTGCGCGGCGGCATGCGGGCGCAGGTACACCCTGGGACGGCGCATAAGCGCGTGCAGCAGCGGGCGCGACAGCGTGGGCGGCGCCATGAGCGCCATTCGCACCATCCTGGGCATGACTCGCGCGCGGGGGTCTCGCAGCAGCTCGCGCACCACGAGCACGTTACCGGAGACGCATGCGTCCTGGAGCGCTAGGTCGCGCGCCTCAGCCGTGTTGCCGCCTGCGCGCAGGCGCTCGTGGTGCATGAGGGCATGCGCCACAGCGCGATGACGGATGCTGGCCGCGTTGCGCCAGGCCGCGCTCGGGTCGGCCTCCTTTTGCACGCGCTCGTTGGCCAGAATGAGCCGGAAGATGCGCACATCAGGCGCAGAGCAGGCCTGGACCAGAAGCGCCTGCGCGGCGCCGCGCGAAACGTCGAGTCCGGCGAGCCAGCGCAGCAGCAGGGCATCCTCGCCGGCACGCACTGCCCACAGCAGGAGCGCCCGAACGGTGGGCTCGCTCTTGGCAGCAACGCGCGCGGCGTCCTGGCCCTCGTCGCCCACGATACGCAGCACGAAGTCGCGCGCCGCGCTCGGGTCGATGCCCTGCATACGAAGGTCGCGTTGGCAGGCGGCCGCGAGCGCGGCGCTTCGCACGACCGGCGCCAGGTCCTCGCCGGCCTCGTCCAGCACGAGGTGCGCCGTGGCAAGGCTAGAGGCCGAGTTCAGTGTCTGCAACAGAGCGCCCGCGCGCACCGCGGCGGCCTCGGGGCGGCCGCGCAGATGGCGCAGCAGGAGCGCCGTCGCGCCTTCGTGCCCGAACGCGGTCGCCTGCTCCAGCGCGGACCAGCTCCCGCCCTGCGCCGGATCAATGCGGCCGGTGCGAAGCAGGAGGTCGACCACCTCGGTGTGGCCCCCGCTCGCGGCGAGCTGCAGCGCCTCGCCGCCGCAGACCGCCAGCGCGAGGTCAGGCGCCGCGAGCGCGGCGCGCGCCACGCTCGTGTTGCCACGCGCGCAGGCGGCGTGCAGGATCGCGGTGCCAGCCACGCCAAGCCGCGGCAGCACGCCGCCGGCCATGATGGCGTCCAGCGTGTGCATGCGCCGGTTGCGCGCCGACTCGAGCGCCGCGTCCTCCCACTGCGCCCGGTTCGCCTTGCCCTCGCGCATGCGCCGGTCCGTCAGCATGACGCGCACAACCTCCTCATTGTCGCAACGGCAGGCCACCAGGATGAAGGTGTGGTGCGTGCGCGGCACCCAATGCGAGTACCGGAGGACGAGCTGCACGCCAGCCAAATTCACCGTGGACAGCGCCTTGAGCATGGCCACGTCCAAGATGCGGTCACGGAACGACCTCTTGTCCTCGCCCACCTGCACCTCGAAGTTCCAGTGCCGCGCCTCCACGAGCGGCGCCAGCACCGCCAGGTTTCGCATGCGAAACGCCTGCTCCACGGCCGTCTCCACGTAGTTTTGCACCATCTTCTCCATCTCTCGGGTCGCTCCGATCTCCTTGAGCCGCGGGTCCACCTTGCCCACCACATCGCGCACTGCCTCCGGGTCGCCCGCCGCGCACCGCTGCAGCAGCTCCACGAGATACTTTTGCGTGCGCGCGCGCCGCTTCCCGGCGAGCCGCGCCTTTTGCATCACCAGAAAGCCCATGGTCGCGGACCTAGGTCACGCCACTGCAACGCAGACCGGAGGAGGACCGGGGCGGGCTCCGGCGCGCGCCTGCCTCGCCGCGTACCTGGTCTGTCGCCCGCCCTCCGCGCCGTGGCCGCTCGCTCCCTCGCCCTTCGGAACGACTACCCGGGCTCCGAGCGACCGAGCGACCACGGCCCGATGTCGCGCGGCGAATTCCGCGCCCGGCGCTGCGCCTCGTGCGGCGCCTCGCGCCGCGAGGCGCGCCCGCGCGCCCGTCTGCGCGCGCAGCCGCCCCTCGCCGCACGCCGCCGCGCCGCCGTCGCCTTTGCGCGTCTGCCTGCCCGCCTGCCGCCCCGCCGCGCGCGGCTCGAGTCCGCCGCCGCCGTGCCGCAATGAACAGGCCCGCCGCCGTGCCGCGTGCCGGTGTAAGTAAGTTTAGCAGTTTGTCAGTCGTACGTGAGCTGCAAAGGGCAAAGGAGCCCGCCCTGGCCGCTGGTGATGGCCGCCAGACTCGGAGCCCGGCCGGACGACGCTCGCCAGCGGCGGGGCCGGCGCGCCCGGATTTGCTTTCGCTTCTCCGACTCGCCTGCCTGGCTGGCTGGCGGCTTCGGCGCAGGAACCTTGTTCGTTGGGGACGCGGCAACGCGCTGACCGCGGGCCGGCCCTCCCTTGTAGGTTAGGCCTAATGCGGAGCCGCCGGCCGCCGCCTCTACCTAGCGCAAGCAAGTTAGCTGCCTGGTCGGCGGCATCGGCTAGCTAGCCAGAAGCTAAGAAAAAGCTAGCCGTCGAGGTGGACGATGGCAATCATGCAGCTCCCCATCTACCGAATCAGTTGGCCTTGGGTCGTTCGTGAGGCTGCGACTCACTCCCTCAGGCTGCCGTGAAAACAAAAGTTGAAGAGGGATGAAGAGAAGAAGAAGAAGAAGAAGAAGAAGAAGATTGCAAAGCTCGATTTCGAGCGAGCTTGCAAAGCTCGCGAGGTTGCGGAGCTCGAGAGGTTGCGGAGCTCGAGAGGTTGCGGAGCTCGAGAGGTTGCGAAGCTCGAGAGGTTGCGAAGCTCGAGGCTGCGAAGCGAGGCGCTCTGCACGCAAACAGTGACATTGAAAGTAGAAAGTATGATGATTTGGAAACAGATCAGATCACTCAAGGTGAGACATGTGCAGCAGCCAGCAGCAGCGAGCCCTTGGCCGTGGTCGCAACTCTCGCTGGACCTCAGCGCGCCTCGTACTGCTGCAGGCGCTGCGTGCGGACCTTGTACAGAATGCGATAGCCACAGCTGTTGCAGAGCACAGGGTCGCGCGGCTTGAGCTGCACCTTGGCGGCGCAGTCGCCGCACTCGTAGGTAATACCAGCGGCCAGCGAGCTCGCCACCTGCTGCCGCACGGCCTCCTGCTGCTTCGCATCGCCGGTCGGGCCGCCGCTGCTCATGGTGCCGCCGCGAGGCGCTGCCGCCGCCTGCCGCTGCCACCGCCGCCGCTGCCGCCGCCGCTGCCGCCGCCGCCGCGCGCGCCCGCCGCCGCCGCCGCCGCCGCCGCCGCCGCGCGCGAGAGCCGCCTGCCCGCCTCACGCGCCTTGGCTGTTTGCCGCCGCGGCCACTCGCCGGCAGCCGGCTGGCCCGACCGCCACGCGCTGGAGCTGCGTTGGCAGCTTTGCTGCGCCGTGGATAGGACGCCAGAACTGCTCCGGCTGCGCGCCATGCTCGCGGCGGTGGCGGCGGCCTGGGCGGGCGCGCCTCGCGCGGCGCCCGTGCGCCTCGCGCGGCGCGGCCTGGCGGTAGGTTGAACTGATTCCACTCGCACCGATCGATGGCGGCGGGCCGGGCGGCCGGGACGGCGCGGCGCGGCGCGGCGCGGCGCGGCGTAGCGCTGCGCTGCGCGGCGCGACGCGGCTTGGGCGACGGGCGGCTGACGACGCGGACGGGCGGCACGACACAGGGGCACTCCAAGTGGGCCAACATCAAGCACAAGAAGGCGCGCAATGACGCGCAAAAGCATAAGCTGTACCAGAAGTTCTCGCGCGAGGTCATGGTGGCTGCGGCCGGCGGCAGCGACCCGACGATGAACTTCGCGCTGGACGCCGTTCTGCGCCGCGCGCACAGGGCGAGCGTGCCCAAGCAGCTGCTGGAGAAGGCTGCAAGGATCGGCTCGGGCGAGATTAAGCACGATGGCGACCGGGTCGAACACGTGCTGTACGAGGGCGCGGGGCCGGGCGGCTCGCTCTTCATGGTGGAGGCCCTCACGGACAACCGCCGGCGCACCGTGCCGAACCTGCGCCACCTCTTCTCCAAGTACGGTGGCCACCTGGAGTCCAACACGGCCAACTTTGCCTTCGACCACGTGGGCTACTTCGCGCTGCCCGTGGCTTCTGAAGATGCCGCCGAGGCGGCCGCCGAGGCTGCCATCGAGGCGGGCGCCTCCGACGTCGTGCTTCCGGACGCCGCCGACTTTGAGGTCGACCCGGCCGCGACTGCCGGCGACGCCGAAGCGGCCGGCGACGACTCGGACCACGTCGGCCCGGCCGTCGAGGTTATCTGCGCCGTCTCCGACCTCGAGGCCACAGCCAAGGCTGCCGCCAAGGCAGGCCTTGAGCCGCACCACGTGCAGATCATCTACGACCCCAAAATGCCCATTTCCATCGACGACGCTGACCTGCACGCCTCGTTTGAGAAGCTCGTCGAGGCCCTCGAGAACGACGATGACGTCTCCAAGGTTTTCCACAACGTCCGGTAGTGCGCGTGTTTGGAGCGAGGAGATAGATCAAGAGTGAGATCAAGAGAGCGAGTAAGAGAGCAAGCAATTAAAAACTGGCTGGGAATTGCAGGTGTTTGGAGCGAGGAGATAGATCAAGAGTGAGATCAAGAGAGCGAGTAAGAGAGCAAGCAATTAAACTGGCTGGTAATTGCAGCAAGCTTGCGCGCCCCGCTCTGGCCCTGGCGCTCGGCCTCTGTCCCAAACGCGAGCTAACCTCGACCTCCCCTCTCGTCTGCCTGCCTCAGGCTGCCTGCCTGCCTGCCTCCATGCCTCCATGCATGCCCGAGGCGGACTTGGTCGCGCGTGGGCCCGTGCCTACCTACCACCTACCTGCTCTCATAGAATGCCCTTTTCCATCGATCGCCCCACCCTGCCGAGGGCCAGAAGACGCTGCAGTGGGCGTAGAGGCGACGCAAGGCTCCTCGGGAGACTGCGCTTCCCCTCTGGCTGCGCTGATCAGAGGCGACAGCGCTGCCCTCCATCTTGCCCACCGCGTGTGAAGCATCATCGTGAGGGACCCAATGACCTCTTTAGGAGAAAAGCCAGAGCTCCTCCAAGTCGTTTGCTCGCAGTGCTTGTGTCGTTGTAGGGCCCGGGTAGCGTAGTAGCGTACGAGAGCGTCCGACATCGACCAGCGGGTTGCTTGACTGCGCCGCAGTTATAGCCTAGGAAAGTCGAAGAGAAAGAGACGGCGAGCGCGGGCCCGAGCGCGACCCAGTCAGTCAGTCAGTCAGTCCATCGCCGCGGCCACTGCCACTGCCATCGCCGCGGCTTCGAGGTGAGGAGACCGAGGAAACGCGCGGCGGCGAGCGCGGGACGCGACCGCCCCCGGCCGCCTGCCTGCCGCCTCGCCCGAGCACGGCGCTGTGCTCGGCCAGCTGTGGCTGGCCTCGCCTCCCTCGGGGGGACAGTTCACGCCTCGGTCGGCCGGGCTGTGCTCCACTGCAGCGCGACGCGCGCGGCGCTGCGTCAGACTCGGCGCCGCCTCGCTCGCTCGCGCGCGCAGCTGCGCGCGGCGCGGGAGCCGCGGCCTCTCGCGCGTCGCGCCTTCGCGCCGCGCCGCGCCGCGCCGCCTTCGCGCTGCGTCGCGTCGAAAGGCAAGCGCAGCGCTCGCGCTTTTTTTTTTTTCGAAAAAGACAGGGGCAGCTAGCGCGCTAGCTGACTAGCTGCTCGACGCGGACTCGCAGAACTTCTCCTTCTTCTTCTTCTTCTTCTTCTTCTTCTTCCTCCTCCTCCTCTTCCTCTTCTTCTTCTTCTTCTTCTTTGCTTTCGGCGCCGAGGCACAATGTCCACCAAGTCGCTGCGCGACCCAGAGCTCCTGGAGTGGGCCAAGGTGCTGCGGTGCCCGTCGGCGGACCTGGCCAAGCCGGGACGGCGGCTGCTCTTCGAGTCGGCGGAGCTGACGGGGCGCAAGAAGACCGACATGCACCTTCTGGTGTGCTCTGACGTGCTGCTGGTGTCGCAAGTGCGCAAGAAGTCGACCTTCTCACGGCGCAAGCCGGAGCTGGTCTGGCTCGAGGCCGCCATGCTCTCGCTGGCCATGGACGACGCCAAGCGCGAGGTGACGCTCAATCCGGGCGCGGCCAACGCCATCCCACTCGCATGCGCGCGCCAGGACCTCTACGAGGAGCTCTGCGACGCGCTGCGGACCGTAACCAAGGGCAAGGGCCCGCCGCGCACCGCCAGTGCGCGGTCCATCCTGCAAGCGCAGCAGGCCGAGGCGGCGCAGAAGCTGCAGCGGCAGGCGAGCATGAAGAAGAACGAGGGCGAGAGCGAGAATGCGTCGGCGGGCCGGCTGCGCAACGACCTCGTGCTGCAGACGGACGACGTGGAGTCCAAGAGCAATGACGGCGGCAAACGGCAGTCCTCCTCCTCCTCCGCCTCGTCCGAGTCGAATCTGGCTAGCACCCCGCGGTCGCCCACGACGCCGACGGGCGCTGGCGCCGGAGTCGACGAGGAGACCGCCCTCCTGGACGGCGTAAAGACCACTGCCGTGTTCGAGCGCATGATTATGTGGGTAGGCGCTGGCAACGCCAAGTCCGGCGGCAGCAGCGCGGACGGCGAGGCGAGCTCGAGCGCGCGGCAGAGCAAGGACCAGGTCCAGAGCATCAAGGTCTTTCGCGAGCTGCTCGACACGGAGCGTGCCTACGTGCAGGACATGCGCAAGCTGGTGTCGGAGTACATCCAGCCGCTGCGCGAAGCCTGCAAGAGCGACAGCGGCGAGCGACTCATCAGCAACGAGGACCTGACGCTCATCTTCAACAATGTCGAGAACATCCTTGACGTGAATGCCGAGCTTCTCACCGGGCTGCAGAGCGGCGTGCTGCGCATCAGCCGCAACGGCGAGATCCCGTCCCTGTGCGAGGTGGCAGGCGTCTTCGCCAAGGAGTTTGTCCGCGTCGTGCCCTTCTTCAAGATGTACTGGGTCTACTGCCACCAGTACAGCGCGGCGCTCGAGCGCCTCAGCAACCTGCGTGAGTCGAGCCGTGAGCTGGGCAACTTCTTGCAGCGCCGCGAGGCGCGCAAGAAGAACGCGCAGTCCTCGCTCCAGAGCCTGCTCATCAAACCCGTGCAGCGAATCTGCAAGTACCCGCTGCTCTTCCGCGAGCTGCTCAACCACATGAAGAAGCTGGCGGCCATGCGCGAGGACGACCCAGACTTCCACCAGCACGTCAAGGAGCTCTGCCACGCCGAGAAGGTCGTGCAGGACATTGCCGACATGGTCAACACCAAAGTGAGCGAGGCGGAGAACCAGGACCAAGTCATGAAGGCTTACCTCGAGCTGGGCGGCGAGGCCGGCTGCTCCGGCCTCGTCACGCCCTCGCGCCGCTTCGTGCGCACCGAGGACGTGCTCATGCGCGAAGCGCCCTTCGCCGAGAACAAGCGCCAGCGCGCTCGCGTCTACGTCTTCAACGACCTCATCATCTTCGCGCGCATCCAGGGCGGCGGCACGCTTGGCAAGGTCAGCACGCTCGGTCGCGGCTCGCTCATCGGCTCACTCGCCACACTCAAGGGCAAGGCCAACCTGCGCGTTACCCACTCTTTCGACCTCGACCAGTGCCGCAGCGTCAAGAAGCTCAATATCGTCGACGAGGAGGGCCGCCACGCCTTCGAGCTGCGCCGCGTCTCGCGCGTCGAGAGCGCCCGCAAGTCTGGCGTCGGCGCCGCAGCGGCCTCCGGCCAGCCGGCCGCGGCCACGGCGGCGGCCGGCGCAGGCTCCGGCGCCGCCGCCTCGCGCACCTCGACGCAGATCCAGCGCTTCGAGATCTGGTGCGAGTCGGGCCCGGCGTCCTCCGCGCTCATGACGGCCATCGAGACCTCCCTCAGCAAGCTCAGCGAGCACAACGAGACGCGCGAGACCGCCATCCCGAACCAGGGCAGGTCGCGCGCCTGGCACGCGCGCGCCAAGCCGCGCGGTTGGCGCTCCAGCCTCGACGGCGGCTCGCTCACGCGCGAGCTCGTCTCGCAGGCCTCCATCGTGGCGGCCAAGGGCCCCAACGACGGCGACGACCACGCCGCCTTTGGCAATGGCGACGCCTCTGCCTCCTCCTCTGCCTCCTCCTCCACCACCTCCTCCTCCTCCACCTCTGACGGCCTTCCAGGCACCGAGCCGTCCACGCCGAGCGCCGCCGGAGCCAAGACCAACGCGGCGAACGCCACCTCGGCGTCTGCGGCCGCCGCCGCAGCGGCCGCCGCCGCGGTGGCCAGCGTTGGCCAGGCAGCAGACGGCGAGGACGCCGCCGCCGAAGCCTCCTCGGGCGCACGCCGCCTTCACACGCGCCAGCAGTCCATGCAGCAGTCCAAGCTCTCGCTGGACGGCATCAAGTCCCGCTACGAGGTGGCTCCGCGCCTGCAGCCGGACGCCAGCACCGGCGGCACGGTGAATCTGGACGTCGACTTCCCCGCTGGCCCGCTCGGCATTGCGCTCGAGAACAGCAAGCACCCCAAGGGTGTCCTGGTGGCCTGCGTTGCGGCGCTCAGCGTGGCGGAGCGCGGCGGCGTGGCGCTCGGCGACCGCGTCACGGCCGTCGGCGGCAACGCCGTCCCGCTCGATGCCACCTGGGATCAGGTGGTCGACATCATCAAGAGCCTGCCGCGCCCGCTCACCATCTCCTTCGAGCGCACCGCCGAGACCGTGGCAGCCGCCGAGGCGAAGCGCAACAACGCCAGCAGCACCAAGTCCGGCAAGCGCTCCCGCAAGACCAGCACGGGCTCAGGCGCCTCGGTCTCCACGCGCACCGGCGGCGCCGCCACCGACGACGACACGGCCTCGGCCACCTCGCTCAGCCCTGCCTCGGGCCGTCGCACGAGCGCCAGCAGCTCCGGGAGCGGAACCAGCCGCAGTGCCGGCCCTGGCGCTGCTGCGGACGCCGACGGCGGCGTCTCGGGCAGTGCTGCGGCCGCCGCGGCCGCCGCGGCGGCCGCGGCAGGGGCCAGCCCCGCCGGAGGCTCCCCGGCGCCGCGCACGGGCCAGCGCCAGTGGGCCGCCAAGATGGACCGCCGCAAGGCGTCCATGGGCACCACGCGCCTGCTGTCCCTGCAGGAGCTCGAGGCGTGCTACAAGGCGGCGGCCGCCGCGGACCAGGCTACCGAGGGCGGCGAGGCCGTCTTCGCCAAGCTTGAGGCCCGCGCCACGGCCGAGGCGGACGAGAAGCAGCGCCGCGCGCTGTCCAAGACCGCCTCGGTCCTGCGCGAGGTCTTCATCACGGAGAAGACCTACGTGTGCGACCTGCGCAAGATCATCGGCGAATACATGCTGCCGCTCCGGCAGGCGCGTTCCGAGAAGGGTAACGCGGCTCTCATGGAGTCAGACGACGAGCAGGCCGTCTTCCTCAACGTCGAGGGCATCCTCAAAATCAACGCAGAGCTTCTCAAGAACCTGCAGCAGGGGCTCGAGACGCTCGCGGCGCAGGAGGACCCCCCGCTCAAGGACGTGGTTGGCCTCTTTACGCACGAGCTCCAGGTCATTTTGCCCTTTCTCAAGGTGTATTCCACCTACTGCCACCGCTACAGCGGCGCCCTGGCCAAGCTCATCTCGTGCCGCCAGGCGAACAAGCAGCTGGACGCGCTCCTCACGCAGCGAGAGGCGCGCCCCGAGAACCAGCACCACTCGCTTCAGAGCCTGCTCATCAAGCCCGTGCAGCGCATCTGCAAGTACCCGCTGCTCGTGCGCAGCCTGCAAGAGGCCGTCGCGGCGCTGCCTGCGGACGCCATCGGCACGGCGGCGCGCCAGGAGCTCGACCGCGCCGCCGAGGCCGTCGAGGCCATTGCCGCGCAAGTCAACCAAAAGGTCAGCGACGCCGAGAACATCGACCGCGTGCTGCAGATCTACAAGCAGCTCGGCGGCGAGTCCGGCTGCTCCGAGCCGCTCGTCGAGCCGCACCGCCGCTTCGTCTCCGAGGACGAGGTCAACGTGCACACGGCGCCCTTCCACGAGGGCAAGCCGCAGAAGCTGCAGCTCTTCCTGTTCAACGACCTCATGTTGCTCGCCGAGCTCAAGAAGCGTAACAGCGGCACCGGCGAGCCGGCGTACCGCCTGCTCTACACCGTGGACCTGCGCAAGTGCGACGCCAAGCCGCACCCGTCGCCCGACGAGGCCGCCTTCCAGGTCACGCAGGTCACGCGCAGCGTCAGCAAGCAGAACACGAATGGCTCCATCTCCAACAAGGTCTCCACCTGCATCGAGAAGTTCCGCATCGGATGCGGTACCAAGGCCGTGCGCGACCGCCTGCTCGATGCCATCTCCAAGGAGATCGAGACGCTCGTTGAGGCCGACACCGCCTCGGGCTCCAACAGCCTGCGCCGCGCGCACTCCCGAGGCGACTCGCTGCGCCGCGCTAGCAACAGCAGCAGCACCAGCAGCGTCGCCAACAACAAGCGCGTCTGGAATACCAAGCGCGGCACTACCGGCAAGCTCTCCCTTGAGGACATGGAGAACAGGTATCACCGTAACGCCATCGCCACGGCCTCCGCGGCGCCCCCTTGATTTACTCGACTGAGCAAACCACACCGTACCGCCCAGCCGCGCTCAGCCCAGCCCAGCCCAGGAGCATGATGATGCGGTGATGATGCGATGACGATGCTCGTGCGCATCATGACTATGTGATGAAGAGATTTTCCTTTGTTTGTTCCATGTCGTTGTCAATCTTCTCCTCTCTCGCTGGCTGCAGAAACTTGCAAAGACCGAACGTGCCGGGCATGCCATGTCAAGCAAACTTGCAAAGCCGGCACCAATGCGGCGCGCGCGCCCAAGCGTGCACCAATGCCTTGACGCCGGGGGGGGAGGATGGGGGCTCCTTACTCGTTCTTGTCCTGGCCGCGGCGCTCCAGCCGCGACTTGAACTGCGGATCCTTGGCCGCCGCGTTGTACAGGGAGTAGTTGCTCAGCGCGCGCACCGCCGTGAACTTGGCCATTTCAATCTTCTCCGTGTCCGTCTCGTCCTTGTTCTTCCTGAACTCAGACCGTACCATGGCCCTCAGCTGCACGCCCTTGGGGCTCTGTGCAGGTCAAGCAAACAAGCAAGCAAGGCAAACGGATGGCCAAACAAGCATCAAATCGCGCGACTCGTCCTCTTCGTCAGTCCTCTCGCCAGCCCTTCTTCTTCTACGAGCGCAGCGCCGCCACCTACATCGCCGGCGATCACCTTGACCACGCGCAGGCAGTCTCTGTACAGCTGCAGCGCCGACTTGAAGCCGGCCGGCGACCCGGACATCGTGGCCCCCGCTCGCCAGGCCGCCCGCCCGGCCGCCCGACCGCCCGTCCGCCGCGCCCTCCGCCGTCCGCGCACGCGAGACCCGACGAGGCGAGGCGGGGCGGGGCGAGCTTCTCGTTCTGCTTTTCCCCTCGTCGTCCTGGCCACTCGCGCTCGCGGCGCAGTACTGGGTTACAACTAAAATTACAAGGTCGACCTGGAGCACAAGCGAGCACAACTTGAAGGGCGGTCGCGGGCGCGGCCCGCGTGGCCCGGACACACCACCCGAAGACGAAGGGCTTCAGGGCCGAGCCGTAGCTAAAGGCAAGCGAGCTGCGGCCTGGCCACTGTACGCCTTGGACCGGTATCCTGAGAGCACAGGACGAGCTGAGAGGACGAGGGCGGGCAACGGGGCTGGCGGCGAGGAGAATCGCACGGCTGGCGAATGATTCCAAGCGCATTTCGTCCAGTAGCTCGCTGAGGAGAAGAGTATTCACCCGCGAAACGAGGTGGACACACTGCGTGGAAAGTCACGGGGGAGAGTAATTGCTCTGGTCGAGGGCCGCACGCAGCGTCGAGCTCTGTTCGAGGTCCGGACGCAGCGTCGAGCTGCGGTCTCTTTGGCATGCATGCCACACGACGCACAGAGGTCTTACTTACAACGCGCCCTTCTCTCTCCGAACACGGACGCGCCCTTTCTCCGAAGCACCAGGCCTACTGCTTGCCCGTCCGCGTGCCCAAATCCCATCAACATCAACAAAAACGAGATCATCGACGCCACCTTTGCTATAAGTTCGCCGCGGCCGGCCCTGGCCTCGCTGTCAAAGCTCAGGGTGAACTCTTTGGGCTCTTGAACGGGCTGGACGGTGGCTTTTCCGGCTGCCGCCGGGCGCAGCTGGCTGGCCGGACTCGTACTGTGGCTCGCCGCGCCCGGCCCTGCCGAGGAGGGAGGCGACCGTGGCGACCGTCGTTCTAGAAAGAATAAAAGGGCGGCGGCGGTTGACGTAGCCTGAGCTGGTCGCGATAAGTTACGGGCAGACCAGGATCGGCGGGCGCGCGGGCGGCGGCGGCGGGCGCGGCGGCGGCGCAGCGCGGCGCAGGATGAGCGGCACGGACGAGGAGCGCGCGGCGGCGGCGGCGTCGCTGTCGGACTCCTCGGCGACCAAGGCGGTGGAGGAGCTCATGGCCAAGCTGGGCGCCGCCAAGGTGTCGGCGGAGGGCGGCGCGGGCGCGGGCGAGGGCGAGGGCGAGGGCGATGCCGCGGGCGCTGGCGCTGGCGCTGGCGCTGGCGCAGCGGCCGAGGCCGCGGGGAAGAGCGTGGAGAACGCGACGGTCAGCAAGTCACGCATGGCCGAGCTGCTGGAGCTGCAGCAGCGCATGAAGGGCGGCAAGGACGGCGGCGCGTCCGCGCACAAGTTCTGGAGCACGCAGCCCGTGCCGCAGCGCGACGCGGCGGCCGCGGCGGCGGGCAACGCCGAGAGCGCGAACGACAGCGGCAGCGACAGCGCACCGGGCCCGCTCGAGGTGAAGACCGTGGACCAGGTACGGCAGACGCCGTACTCGCTGCCCAAGGGCTTCGAGTGGTGCAGTCTGGACGTGACCAACCCGGAGGTGGTGCAGGAGGCGTACACGCTGCTGACGGAGAACTACGTGGAGGATGACGACAACATGTTCCGCTTCGACTACTCGCCGGACTTTCTGAACTGGGCCCTCAAACCGCCCGGATACCTGGTGGACTGGCACGTCGGCGTGCGGCAATCGAGCAACCAGAAGCTGCTGGCCATGATCACGGGCGTGCCGGCCAAGGTGCACGTTCACGACAAGGTGGTGGAGATGGCAGAGATCAACTTTCTCTGCATCCACAAGAAGCTGCGCAGCAAGCGCCTGGCGCCCGTGCTCATCAAGGAGGTCACGCGTCGCGTCAATGTGCTTGACAAGTGGCAGGCCGTGTACACGGCCGGCGTGCGCATCCCGGAGCCCATCGGCGTGGCGCGCTACTGGCACCGCTCGCTCAACCCCAAGAAGCTCATCGCCGTCGGCTTCTCGCGCCTGGGTCCCCGCATGACCATGCAGCGCACGCAGAAGCTCTACCGCGTGCCGTCCGAGCCGGTCTGCGGGACCGAGCCCATGGCGCCCAAGCACGTGGCCGGCGTCACCAAGCTGCTGCGCGAGCACCAGAAGCAGTTCAAGGTCTGGATCGAGTTCGACGAGGAGGAGGTCGCGCACTGGCTGCTGCCGCGCAAGGACGTCGTGTACTCGTACGTCATCACGGACTCCTCTGGCACCGTCACGGACTTTTGCAGCTTCTACAACCTGCCTAGCACCATCCTGGGCCACGACGAGTACAACCACCTCAAGGCGGCCTACTCCTTTTACAACGTCGCCACCACCATCTCCTTCAAGGAGCTCATGAAGGACTCGCTCATCCACGCCGCGGCAAATGACTTTGACGTCTTCAACGCGCTCGACCTCATGGAGAACAAGACTGTCCTCCAGGATCTCTTGTTCGGCATTGGTGACGGCAACCTGCATTACTACCTTTACAACTATGGTATCGGCAAGGAGCTAAGCCCCGAGGAGATCGGCATTGTGCTCTTGTAGATGAGCACGTTTCACCGCAGCGGGAGGGCTGGCTGGTTGGCGCGAGCGCAAGGAAGGGCGTGCAGTTTGTGCAGTGGTGATTTGGGCCGCCGTTGCTTCGCCGCATGCGTCTTTGTTTGCGCCCGTCGCTGCCGGTTGCTGCCTGCGATTTGTCGTTCTCGTACTTCATAGATGATTTCATTTACGGCTCGTGCTGCTGCTGCTGCTGCTGCTGCTGCTGCTGCTGCTGCTGCTGGGTGCCTGCATCTTCTTCTGCAGCATCTCTGGCAACAGCCGATGCGAGTTGCAGCCAACCACCCTCCGGAAGTCGGCGGGTCTTGATTCCATGCAGCAGAAACAAGAGCAAAGCCGTGCCCTCCACAAGCCGCGGCCCTGGCCGTGCATAGTAGGAGTTGGCGTCCAGCGCATAGGCGCGGCCTTCGCGTACCGCGCGAAGATCCTGCCACCACGCTTGCGCCTCGAGCTCGCGCGCGTCCATGGCAGCCTTGTGCTCGTCGTACCCGCACAAAGCGACGAAGATCACATCCGGGTCGCTCGCGATGAGTTCCTCGGCCGACACTTGCCGCGATGGCTTTCCGGTTGTGCTCAGCACGCACTGCGCTCCGGCGGCGTGAATCATGTCCGGCACCCAGTGGCCGCCCGCAAACAGCGGGTCGGTCCACTCCAGAAAGGCGACCTTCTTGCGGGCTGCACCTGGCGCTGCAGCCGCCTGCAGCTCGCCCTCACGCGTGATTTCGGCCAGGTCCGCGCGCATGCCCTGCACGAGGCGCTCTGCGCGCTCCGCAAGGCCCACCTCCTTGCCCACCGTGAGCACGGTCTCCAGGACTTGGCCCAAGTTCGTGGGCTCCAGGCTCACCACACGCTGCTCGCCCGGCACCTCGGCCATGACGCGGCCGCACGTCTCGAGCACCTGCGGATACGCCACAGCGCACACATCACACAGCGATTGCGTGAAGACCACGTCCGCGCGCAGCCGCTCCACCGCCTCGGCCTTGAGCGTGTACAGGCTGTGGCCCGCGCGCAACGCCTCGGTCACGCGCTCGTGGATTTCCGCCTGTGTCAGCGTCCGCGGGTCCACGATGGACGTCGTCACCACCTCCGCGCCCTCGAGCGCCTTGGGCGGGTAGTCGCAGCAGTGTGTGATGCCCACCAGCTGGACGGTCTTGTCCTTTGCGTCCGGGCTGTCCGTGTCGGCCACGAGCGCCACGATCTCTGTGATGCTTGGCAGCAGCGAAAGGACCCTCATGCTGCTGCTGTCTGGTCGCGTCCACGAAGCGCAACGAAGCGAGCCTGCTCGAGGCGACCCGCGCAGACGCGGTCTGGTGTCCACGCTGTCGTGTCCGTGTCCGCCCGCCCAGCGCCCGCGCGCGCAGCAGTCTGGTGCTCGCACAGGCCTGCGTGCAGCCTGGCACTGCCACTGCCACTGCACGCGTCGGACAAGAGAACACAACACAACACAACACAAGAACAACAACACGGACTCGGCTCGGACCCGAAATGAGCATCCAACAAAGAAACATCGGTTAATCAAGCATCCGCAAAGCGCACGCTCTCTTTCTCTCTCTCTTACTCTTTCTCCCTCTCTTTACTCCTCCTCTCGTGCTCTCTGTAGCGCTACCCTCCTCACAGTCAAATCAGGGCGGCCACTAGCAGCAGCAGCACGCGCAGCTGGACATTACGGGCTCGCAGACGACCTCGCTAATTTCGCAGCAAAGCACGGGGCACGAGAGGATCTCACCCGGGTCAATGCCAGCGACGAGGTTGACGAAGATGATGGCGATGCCCCAGAAGATGAGGCCCACCACGCCAACGATGTGGAAGGTGTCCGTGGACTCGAGCGTGGGGAAGAAGGGCCCAAGGTAGTAGTGAATAACCAGGGACGCAGGCGAGGCGATGGTAACCAAGTAGACGATGAAGAAGAGCAACGTGTAGATGACGTACTTGCGCGGGTTGTAAAAGCCGTGGCGCTTCTGCTTGCGGAACTTGACGTACTCGACCCAGCGCTCGGCGAGCAGCGCGGCATTCCAGATGAGCGACACGCACACGGCACCGGCGGCGAGCTTGATGCTAAAGTCGATCGAGTCCAGAGTGTCTGGCTTGCAAATTTCCGCGGTGCCGTCCGCGATGCACTGCGCGCACGCGGTGCCACGGGGCGACGTGCGCAGGAACAGGTAGACGAGCGAGAAGGTGATCAGCGGGACGTCCTGGAGGCCCTGTGCCAGCATGTAACCAAGTGTCTCGCCGCGAAGAAAGATGCGCACGCGCCGCTCAGACTTGGTCTCCGGGAAGCCACCCACGTGGATGCCCTCGATGACAGGCGCCTCGTTCTTGATGCCGTGGTTCTGGTTGCGCTTCTTGCTCAGGCCAAGCGTCACGCAGCATTTGGTGCACAGGTAGATGGTGGCCGAGATGATGCCGCAAATCATGAAGATGCCCGCGAGGTACTCCACGTAGTCGAGCGTGTCAATCAGGTCCAGGTTGCTCTCGCCGTCCAGGAAAAAGGGCACCTCGCACAGATCGCTCGAGTCCGTGCCATTTGCCAGAGCCTCCGTGTAGCTCACATTCAGCCGCAGCGCGTCCGCGTCATTGCGGCTCGACATCGCCCACGTCTGGAATTCCGTCATGTCCTCGAGCTCCATCTCCAGCGTGTTCTGCACCTCGATGGCGCCCTGGCACACCAGAACCACCACCACCACGGTGCACGCAAAGAGGATCCACATGATGAGCCGCGACGACTGCTGGCAGTTCGACCCGCCCGACGGCGTGAACTTGAGCAGCGTGCTCTGCCGCCGCACCGCCTCCATGAGCTCCTCCTGCTGCTCCTCAAAGCTGCTGTGGTGCCGCCGCCGCCCATCGTACTCCGGGTCCGTCACCACCGCCGACACCGCGCCCTCCTTGTCCTCCCCGTACGGCCTCATCCTGCCGCCGCGCGCGCGCCGCTCCTCCTCCTCCTCCTCGCCGCGCGTGCACAACACCAAGCCGCCCGCCGCCCTCGCCCGCCCTCGCCGCCCTCGCCGCCCTCGCCGCCCGCGCCGCCCGCCCGCGCCTGCCGCCCGCGCCGCCGCCGCCGCCGCCGCCGCCGCCGCCGCCCGCGCCCGCGCTCGCGCTCCGAGACTGCCGCTGGCCGGGCGCGCGCCGCGCGTGCGCCACTGCGCCTGGCCGGCCGGGCCGAGCGCGCGCGTCGGGGTGCGGGTCGCGAGGCGGCGGGCTCACTCACTCACTGTCAGGCTGCCGACTCGGGCTGGCGCTGCTGCGATGCTGCGCAGTTGTCAACTCCGCGGTGGGGCTGCCGCTGCTTAGTTGTCTGATCAACTCCGCAGTCCAGCGCGGCCAACTCGAGTCTCGGGCTGCCGCGCCGCCTGCCGTGGCTGGCGGCTGCAGTCGGCTGGCGAGTTCCGCTCGTGGTCGCTGCGGCAGGCAGGTTTCCTCGTGGCTGCATTGCCGCTACAACCTTTCTGGAGAAGAAAGTAAAGTTGCCGGTGATCTTAGAGCACGAGTACCTGGTACTGTCAACAGGGTCGGCGGGAACCCCCTCCCGAGCGCCTTAAGGGGCGCCATCGCCAGGGCCAGCGAGAGTCGACTAAGTGTCTGGGTGTTTCGATGATTCAGCGAGGGGTTAGTCTTCGGAGTTCTCGCGTG